>BQNB010013197.1:0-77663 GCA_026074375.1 Tanacetum coccineum | reverse complement strand
ATAATTATAATGTTTCTTACATGCTTATCTCGGAGGGCGGCAATAGACCGGGATCCCTGTCGGCATACAACCTTGCTCTTTGCCCGGTTTTATTTATTTTGAGCAGTCCGTGCAAGGTTCTTGGGATCATTCCAAAACGCAATATGTGCATCCCAATCTGCCTCGAAAATGTGTGAGGGACGTCCAAGTCTAATTTGCTCCAAGTCGTAAGTCCCGTCTGCGTCAGGGCGCCAATGCCTATCCTTTAGAGCAGCCTTCTTGCCATTGTAGATCTTTTGCAAATGCTCCTAGATGCCCGCATAGATTTGTGGCCAGCGATCGGAATCCATGTGGGGACGCAAGTCAAACTGGGTCTGCAATCATATACAACAAAGACAGAGTTAGATATATAGTTTATATATTTATCTAAATTTGTTTATTTATTTATATGATATAAATAAATAAACGAATTCAGATAAATATATACAATTAAATAAATGAACACGATAATGAAATAAACATAAAAGGATAATGAAATGACTTACCCTAATCTTTTCCACGACCCCCGCCCTTTACTCCGGCGGCATTTGGTGCCAAAAAGGGTAGTACAACGGCAACTCCCTAACGAGCTCCCCGAGGTAGTTAGCCCAGTGAGCCGCATGCTCACCGAGAGGCATCAGGGTCTCTTTGTCGCCAAACTCAAACCGGATCGGGACGGGGCCATTTTATCCGTGATGGCCTTTAACCAGAGGTTCCAGGTCTCTTGGCGAGTATGCAACCTGCCTGCTCTCCTGCCACCCAAATTGGGCTTTCGGGTGCCCTTACCTGCAAAATCAAGTGAGTGATAAAGTCATTTAAATTCATGGCAAGCAAATTCAATGTATCAGGTTTATGCTTGTATTACAATAATCCAGAAATTCTTACCTCGGTTACCTAAGCAACCCCCGCAACCGGTGGGTGCCTGGTATGGAGGCGGGCGATCATCACCGCCACCGTCACCACCGTGACCACGTGCAACATCCGCTGACATTTGTACAAGTAGTCCCAAACTGGGGACTTTTCGAAATTAATTTCTAATAAATTAATTTCGGACGGATTTACTATAGGATGATTAATTTCAGATGGGGATTTTCCGAAATTAATCACTAAAATCCTAAAATACTAAACACAGATACATTTAATGAAGAAAAAAACATTAATTTATACCAAATAAGCTGTTTTTTAAGAGCTTAATCTGATAAGCTGTTTAACAACACCTTATCAGCATTATTGGATTAAGCTGTTTTTAAACAGCTTAATCTGAGAATAAGGAGTGTTTGGATTTGCGTTTTACACTGTCAATGAGTGTTTGGATTTGCGTTTTACACTGTTAAGGAGTGTTTGGATTTGCGTTTTACAGTAGCAATCACAATAAACATTCCCCGGCGACATGTCCCCGGGGATACCAAAAGGATAAAAAAATGTAAAACATACCTTAGGCTGTGGACTCGGCTAGTTCTCGCCCCTCGGCTCGGTCTCGGCTCGTTCTCGCCCTCGGTTCAATCTCAGCAGCCGCAACCTCCAACTGCCAAAAAAAAAATACAAATCAAAAATAAAATTCGTATGCTAAAAATTACAATCAAACCTTAATTATCAGATTGTAATTAACATGATTAAAACAAAATTAATTAAAACTCAATTATCAATTAAACCTTTAAGAACCAAAAAACTAAAATTAAACACCACCACCTATTAGAGGGTTAGAATAAGAATTATCATTTAGAGGGTTAAGGGAAGAATTATATTTTAGAGGATGAGGAGGAGTGGTGGTGTCGAGCTGTGGTACCGTCGTGTAGTGGGTGAGATGTGGTGGTGTCGAGTTGTGGCGGGTACGATGGTGAGAGGTGGTGGTGGGTGAGATGTGGTGGCGAGCTGTGGTGGTGGTGCTGCTGCAAACAATCGCGAGCTGTGGTGGTGTCGAGTATTTTGGGTGTTTTGCGTTTTTGTTACAAAGTGTTTTTCCTCAGATATGTTTTGATAGCTTTTAATATCCCGAGCGACATTCCCGGGCGACATGTCGCCCGGGAAAGTATTTTAATAAAAAAAATTTGTCTTTTAGCAAAAATGGCGCGTTACTGAAACTTTTCGAGGGACATAACAGTAATAAACCCCGGCGACATGTCGCCGGGGAATGCTTTTTAATAAAAAAAATTTACACAGTTTTTTAATAATTAATATTTAAAAAATATATTTATATAATTATGTTTTTTATAAATAAAAATTATATAAATAATAATTTTAAACAAAAATTATATTTTTATAAAATATATAATCGGTTCGTTTCGGCCCGGTCGGTCCGGTTTCTCGGTTCGTTCAGGTCGGTTCGTATATAATTATTATTTAAAATTATTTTTTATAAAATATATAATTATTATTTACAATTATTTTTTATAAAATATCTAATCGGTTCCGGGTTCGGTCGGTTTCTCGGTTCGTTCAAGTCCGTTCAACGGATGAGTCGATATGGTATCGTTGTACATTAGACGTTCAACGGATGAGTCGAGATGCTATGGTTGTACATTAGACGTTCAACGGATGAGTCGATATGGTATCGTTGTACATTAGACGTTCAACGGATGAGTCGAGATGCTATGGTTATACATTAGGCGTTCAACGGATGAGTCGATATGCTATGGTTATACATTAGGCGTTCAACGGATGAGTCGATATGCTATGGTTATACATTACACGTTCAACGGATGAGTCGATATGGTATCGTTGTACATTAGACGTTCAATGGATGAGTCGAGATGCTATGGTTATACATTAGGCGTTCAACGGATGAGTCGATATGCTATGGTTATACATTAGGCGTTCAACGGATGAGTCGATATGCTATGGTTATACATTAGACGTTCAACGGATGAGTCGATATGGTATCGTTGTACATTAGACGTTCAACGGATGAGTTGAATTGCTATCGTTGTACATTAGACGTTCAACGGATGAGTCGATATGGTATCATTGTACATTAGACGTTCAACGGATGAGTCGATATGGTATCGTTGTACATTAGACGTTCAACAGATGAGTCGATATGGTATCGTTGTACATTAGACGTTCAACGGATGAGTCGAGATGCTATGGTTATACATTAGACGTTCAACGGATGAGTCGATATGGTATCGTTGTACATTAGACGTTCAACGGATGAGTCGATATGGTATCGTTGTACATTAGACGTTCAACGGATGAGTCGAGATGCTATGGTTATACATTAGGCGTTCAACGGATGAGTCGATATGCTATGGTTATACATTAGGCGTTCAACGGATGAGTCGATATGCTATGGTTATACATTAGACGTTCAACGGATGAGTCGAGATGCTATGGTTATACATTAGACGTTCAACGGATGAGTCGAGATGCTATGGTTATACATTAGGCGTTCAACGGATGTGTTGATATGTTATGGTTATACATTAGGCGTTCAACGGATGAGTCGATATGCTATGGTTATACATTAGACGTTCAACGGATGAGTCGAGATGCTATGGTTATACATTAGACGTTCAACGGATGAGTCGATATGGTATAGCTATACATTTGCGTTCAACGGACGAGTCGATATGGTATAGTTGTACATTAGACGTTCAACGGATGAGTCTAGATGCTATGGTTGTACATTAGACGTTCAAAAGATGAGTCGATATGGTATCGTTGTACATTAGACGTTCAGCGGATGAGTCGAGATGCTATGGTTTTACGTTAGACGTTCAACGAACGAGTCGATATTGTATCGTTGTACATTAGACGTTCAACGGATGAGTCGAGATGCCATGGTTATACATTAGGCATTCAACGGATGAGTCGATATGCTATGGTTATACATTAGGTGTTTAACGGATGAGTCGATATGCTATAGTTATACATTACACGTTCAACTAATGAGTCGATATGGTATCGTTGTACATTATACGTTCAACGGATGAGTCGAGATGCTATGGTTATACATTAGGCGTTCAACGGATGAGTCGATATGGTATCGTTGTACATTAGCCGTTCAACGGATGAGTCGATATGCTATGGTTATACATTAGGCGTTCAACGGATGAGTCGATATGCTATGGTTATACATTAGGCGTTCAACGGATGAGTCGATATGCTTTGGTTATACATTACACCTTCAACGGATGAGTCGAGATGCTATGGTTATACATTAGACGTTCAACGGATGAGTCCAGATTTTATGGTTATACATTAGGCGATCAACGGATGTGTTGATATGCTATGGTTGTACATTAGACGTTCAACGGATGAGTCGATATGGTATCGTTGTACATTAGGCGTTCAACGGATGAGTCGATATGGTATCGTTGTACATTCGACGTTCAACGGATGAGTCGATATGCTATGGTTATACATTACACGTTCAACGGATGAGTTGATATGGTATCGTTATACATTAGGCGTTCAACGGATGAGTTGATATGGTATCGTTGTACATTAGACGTTCAACGGATGAGTCGAGATGCTATGGTTGTACATTAGACGTTCAACGGATGAGTCGAGATGCTATGGTTGTACATTAGACGTTCAACGGATGAGTCGATATGGTATCGTTATACATTAGGCGTTCAACGGATGAGTCGATATGGTATCGTTGTACATTAGACGTTCAACGGATGAGTCGAGATGCTATGGTTGTACATTAGACATTCAACGGATGAGTCGAATATTTTTAAGTGTCTGTTACTACAAGTGGTATGCATAATATTTAACTAAATGAATGTTTGTTTTTGTGTTCGTTGACGAATGTGCATCTTGAAAAAGTATACGGTATATCATGTTCAACTATAGAAGGGTAGTGCATATCGGACCGAATCGAAACGAGAAAACGGAGTTATTTTTTTATATATTTATTATTTATCAAATATATAATTATAAGTAATAATGAATATATTATTTATATATTTTATTAATAATAAACAACTTAAATATATTATTTATTTGTATATCATTATAATTAAAAAGCCCAAAATAAGGTTTTGCCACTATCCCGGGCGACATGTCGCCCGGGAAAGCTGAGCGGGAAAATTTGCCGCTCAGCTTTTCGTTAATTTTTTGTCAAATTTTAACGAAGGTTTCCCGGGTGACATGTCGCCCGGGAAACGTTTGGCCACGTCACAGATCCAGCTAATTAACACTAATTGTCACTTAAACGTGTCTAAGTATTTTTAATCCCTTTCCCGGGCGACATGTCGCCCGGGAAAGTTGAGCGGGAAATTTGCCTCTCAACTTTTCGATGACTTTTTTGGTCAAACTTTTACGAAGGACGAATTTTTGTCGTTTAGCGGGGTTTCCCGGGCGACAAATGTCGCCCGGGAAACCATCGTCACCTGTTCTACTTTTTCTTGTAGTGAATTTTGTAAAAATAACAATCAGAAGTGTTAATAAAATAGATATTATTCATATACGAAATAAAACTTGTTTGTACACGACATTTACTGTAGAGTTTGTGTATTTGCCCTCTTTATCACAACAAAGCACCTTCAAACCTTTTTTCGTGTTCACTCTAAAAACAGTCACATAAAGTTGTTCGTGTGAGAATACCGGCTTATGTGGAAACAACCCAACTTGCTACAATGTTTTCCCTTGACTTTAATTAATTGTCATAGCAAAACACACTTGCATGGGGAATTGTCTTTGATTTAACTTGAATGGCACCTTAGTTGCGGGCTAGCTAGGTTCATAATATTACTTGACGAATTATGAGAGTATGTATATAAATAATTAAAAACGACAAATATTATAAACACAATAATTGGATGAAAAAAAGGAAAGTGTTCATGTAATTTATGTAAAAAGAACAATGAAAATAATAACACAGCCCACACATTCATGATATTACTTGAAAAATATTAAGAGTATGTAAATTAATGGTAAATAATATCAACATATTATTATTACATCAGGAATAAAAACATAAAATTGTTCATTTGATATACGCAAAATTTGATAAGCTGTGAGCAAGAATAAACTATATGATGTTGATTCAAATACGAAACGAAACGTCTTTGTAAACGAAGTTGGTTGTTGAGCTTGTGTAGTTTATGTCTTTGTCGGAACCATGACATTTCTACCCTTATTAACTGCTTGCTCACATGTCATGGAACCTTTATGAAACTAATCTGTTAACTGAAGAGCCTCGATTAATGCCTTGGTATGTGACTCCATACTCTTCCTTTTCTTAAATTAGGCAATTGTCATCCTTGTCGTCATCATCCTCCGTGTCATTTCCGTCTTTGGATTCAGGTTCAGTTGTGTCCTTTTTGTGAAGCTCATAAAATGAAAACCTGCATATTGGTGGAGGAAAATGTATATATCATGATAAATTCATAAATATGTTCATATAAGCATCTAAAGGATGTCAAACTAAAGCTACAAAGGAACAATGACTAACCAATCGTATTATCTTTACAAATAGGCTCAATGGAACAGGAGTTTTGCTTATTGTTGATGAATCCTTTATGTAAGAGCCTCTGTGATTAAGGTGTGAAGGATGCACTTAATCTCTGGGTAGGGTGTTTACAAGGAAATGTAGTCAAGTATTAGATTTCTCAATGGATTCCTAGTGCTAGATATCTAATCTAGACTAGATGAATGGGTGAATTAGTCATTTCTATGTTGGTGAATGATAGCTAGTTTGTTTGTTTTTCCCAGCTTCATGAGGTTTAATGGGGGCATGTCCATTATCTTCATGTTTGCTCATTGTAAACATTGTTTATGGTTTGATTTAATATAATTCACCTTTCAACAAAGCAAAAAAAACTAACCAATCGTTATAGACTTCCCAATCACAATCCCAAAAGTAACGCTAATATGTTGACGCCTCATAAACCGTCTTCAACCTCGTTTGCCTAGTTTGTGTGTTTTCTGTTGCTTAAGAATAAATTCAACACCCTCTTTCAAGGTTTCCCTTTTCTTCTCTTTGTTGTTCCAAATTTATGGGATTTGACATCTGCCACTCGGGTTGTATTTGTTCAGTACGTTTAGAGCTGTGACAACAACTTTATATACATTGTTGTCGCACTTAGCCTTCAGACTTGTGATCTTTTCATCTTGTTCATCGATTCTCGCCTAGAGAATCATGTTTGACACTGCAATAAGCAACATAAATTGTTAAATTGATTTTATTATCTTTTTTAATTGCCATCGGATTTTTATTATCAATGATGTGGGACATGGTATTAACTTACCATGTCTACCCATACAGATTGCAGGATGAGCAAAATCAGTTAAAACATTCATATTTCACTAAAAGTTCTAGTTAAATTCAAATATGGATCATCGACAAATCTTAAAGAAAGTAAACGTGATACATTTCTGTACACAAGATGTAACCTATTGTGTTTGTGTTTGTGTTTGTTAAAATGTAAATTTAGATCAAACTCCAACAACCTAAAGCTTGAAGATCAGATGTTGCAGTTCTAATAAACAATCAAAAACTATGCATAGAAGTAATTTTGGTAAAGGTCTTAAACATAAGCATTAGATAAAAACGATCATTATACTTTCACACTTTCTTCGACAAAAATTATCAATCACAGTATTTCAGATTATTTTGTTACTCCAAATGAATAAAGACATTAGATACCAAACTTCCTGTTAACCATTATTGGGCAAATATTAACCAACTTAGCTAACATTAATGTTCGGTTCTGGAACAAGTTTAGTAAAAAACAAATTAGCCTCTTTGTATTTCGGTACCAAACTCGGGAATTCCGTCTTGATACCGTACCGTTTTTATGGTACCGAATTTTTTTTGAGCGAGTTTTAAAGTGCCAGTACCGTACTCGGTAAAGAGAACCGGTACCGGCACCTTAAAACTATGACATTTATGAGTCAAAGGTGACTTTTTATTTGCATGGTCAATATCGCCCTAAAGCAAAGCAATCGACTGAAGGGGCGAGCCCAAAGACGACTCCTTCTGTTGGTAAGAAGAATGTTTCGACATCAGGTAATGGTTTTTTTTTTTTCTCTAGTAAACTGTTTGGAGGCTTTAATGTTGAAATTACGGTTATTGATGAAAGAGAAACGGGTAATTAAGGATTCTATGTGTGTGCAAGCGGGGGGGGAGGGGGGGGGGGGGGGGGGTGGGCAAGCATTTCTTTTTTCTTTTGGGTAAAGGGATAAAGTGCTCCTGGTAAATTATATTACTCAAAAAAACATTTAAGTACATAAGATGAGGGTGTAATCTCTCACCTCAGCCCAATAAAAGGCAAAACAAACGCACCAATTGTGATTCAAACCTAAACAATCATAAGAGAGACATGCCAATCTTATGAACTAAACACAAAGAAGGAAAATTACTTCATAACAAGACTACAAAATAGTCTGCATTTGTTCAAGAAAATCATAAACCTAAGCCTCGTGTCCGTCATAAAATCAAGATCATCTTCATGGAATCCTCCTCCACTAGTCGAAAACATATATCTAGAAGTCTCGTCATCAGGCAACTCAACTTCATCCTCATCAGATTCTACCAATTGGTCCCCTATAGAAGTACTGGGCTTGCTAACCGATGCCTCATTCGTTACCTTCATTTCTAGCGGTTTCCCATGCTTATTCACAAGCACAAGTTTCTCATCCAATATTCGTCTTTCCGGTTCATTAATCTTAGCTACCAAAGGGGTAACATTTGTACTAGGAGTTTGATTACCCCCTCCCTCTTCCTCATCCACCAAAGTACTTAAAGCATCAAATGAATTCAAAATAGGAGTAGTAGCCTTATTAGCCGTTTGTACCTTAGGATTTCCATTAGCCTTTGCCGCTTTTTTGGTAGGAACCGAGCGGTACACAAAATTAGACTTAGGTTTCAAGCCAACCTGAGGTCCACGAGACGCGGCATCTTAGAATTCTTTGATATGTCTGAGACGATTTTCTTAGGACAATCATCAGGACGTGTCCAAAGACCTAGCATTTTGAACATTTAGGAGGTGCCCACTCATACTCAACATGAATAGTTCTCGTAGTAAACCCCTCACCACTAAATTTAGGAATATCAACTACAATGGTGTCTCTCAAATCAACATCAGCTCTAAGCTCAATCATAGCTCTAGCATAACTAGCCATACCCCAAATATCAATGCACACAGCAGTTGTGTAAGATTCTAACATAAACAAGCTACCAAAGTTTGGTTGCAATACCACTCAACCCATCTTCTATAAAAGCAGTAATGGGAACATCATGAAACTTTATCCAAATATGGATATTAGGAACATCTTCCTTCATAATATTCGCATCTGGAGTCCATTGTTTAAGAATCAATGGCACATTGCGAATTAACCATGGGCCACTCTTTAACATAGCTTCCATCTCTTCTTTAGAACCAAACTTGAAAAAATGCATGTCTTTAATCATCATTGACTTAACAAGGCCAAATTTCCCCCCATGTATTCTCACCTAGTTCTTAACAACCGAATAAGGCACACGTTTACCCATAAAGAACCCATAAACAGTATTGTTAAACCTTTCATTCACAAGACTACTCGATTCTTTTGGGACATGAACATCCACACCATTACCAGCCAACGTAAACAAAGGTCGAAAGTTAACAGTTTTTGGCTCGTATTTCCCTTTACTTTTGTAGCAAAAGATATCGAATTGGGAACATTACATGCGGGTCTAGGTGAATTACCCACATTAGATTTGACGGAACCAGAAGTCTCACCACCATTACCCACATCAGAACCATCATCCATGGACGGACCCTTCTCCTTCACAGAATTACCACTCCTTCTCTCTTTCGTTGTAAAAAATCATCTTTCCATACTAAACTATGCAAATCACATGCAATCACAGCGTAAAGATCTGATCGAATTTAAACAAAACCCTAACCACTTAATTAACCGACCTAATTAAACCCTAAAAATGATTAAGAATGGGATAGATACGATTAATTCGAGAATGCAATGAAATTGCTTAGTTTTTGTTGCTAAAAAAATTACAACTTTATTAATAATTTCGTTGCTAAAATTAGATGCTAAATACATAATTTAGCAACGATTTCTAATTGTTGCTAATGACATTTTTTGTAGTAGTGAATGCTGTACTAAGGGTATCCACTATGGTGAGTTTATGAAAAGGTCTATAAACATGAAAAGTTTTATGTTTCATTTCAACCATAGTGGACACTCATTTCATGTCTAGGTGGAATGAAGAGGTCCTAAATCTTGAACCTCTTTATAAATTTAATACATTTAATTAATTTGTTATATAAGACACTTTATGAAGTTGTAAAGGTTTATGTCATATGCCATAGTGAATGTAGGTTTATAATATCAAAATATCTAAAAATTATTAGTGTATTAATGTAAAGGTTTATCATAGTGGATCATCTAAGTAATCAACATACGATGCATAAATTAAACCATGTGTCATATGACTACCATATGGGCCATACAATGAACAATACGGTCAAATATGACTTCTAAAATTTATTAACTTTGTTTGAAAAAAACAAAAGTAGTTTGGTTAGTTTCCTCTTATTATAAATACATCTCCTGAGTCTCAAAAAACTTTGTTAGCTTTGTAGACACTCCCCAAGATACAAAAACGTCAGAGAAAAAATGGTGACTGCCGCATCCGTGGGAGTTGCAGTAAAGACATTGATGATCACATTGTTTTGTTTGATGATAGCTACGTTTGCTTACTTATTCGTTTTTGGCGACTACTTGAGTTGTTTCGACACTCATGCAAGGTATATAAGAAATATAAGTACTAGATCATTCTATGGATGATTAATAGGATGTGTGAATAATTATTGAAATGTGTGTTTAGAAGCTTATTATTGTTAAGTACTTTGTATATGTTTCTTTTTATTTAATAAAAATAGTAGAGTTACTAAATTTCACAAAAGAAAGGAACTTTTCAAGATCGTTTTAAACAGGATATTTGAGCGTGTATTTTGGATCTTACTCTTCAACTTTTTCAGGTTATCGTTGTAAAATTGTGTTTTTAACGTTGAAACGATTTCAATATTTCGGTAAACATAATTGACAAATTCATTGCAGGTGGTTTTTGCAGATTACAACTGATTTTACCATATATGTCGCAGTTCTAGGGGTATGAAAATACATTACTCTGTATTTTGTAAGACTAAACTATTGCTTTTATGTCATTCATACTTGAATGTTCATATCATGTACTTAAAATCATTTATCCGTTATGTGCTATGATTTCGTTTTTGTTTGATTTTGAATCAACCAGTTAATCTCATGTGGTTTTGTATCGGTAATCTATAATTAGGCCTGGTATGCTTACAAGGAATCAAGTTGGATCATCGCACTTTGTTTAATGGTTCCAATGTATTTTCTTGGAAGGTAATTAATCTCATTTTATTAGTAATTCGCATGTTGTAAACTTCTTTAGTATTACTTCCCATTTATCTAAAAGTTTGGAGTTTCCTTTGGGCAAATTCGCCGAATAAAATTGTCTTGTTTTTTAAATATAGCATTATTAGCATTGGATACATCCTTACGCAGTTCTACAAGTTGTCACCCGAAGAATCATCCAAAGATCCATTATACTTTGTGTTAGCGAGACGTCAAAAAAGGTAAAAACTTATAAGCAGTACTCTGGATTAACTTATCTCTCTAATAAGTATACCACATATTTAGCAATGAGGGATGTTTTGATGTTGTTGAGTACGTACGGATATGTTCTCTAATTATTTCTTTATCCGGCTTTTTCACATATTTATGATTTTTTATTCCCATATTCACATAAATACATCTATTGTTTTTCTCTTATAATTGACCATGTGGTAATATACTAACATTTAGTTTTTAACTAAATATTGGGCACAGGGGAGCCGTTGAACACACGAGAAGACATTCTGTTGTAATAGCAAGAGTAATATACGTGTCACTAGGTTCCGTGACGCTCGGGACTTTGATTTACAGTGTTTATGTTGATTTATCTCCATCGTATATCAAATATTTCACGTCGTAAGTTTCATTCATTTTCTTTTGAAGTAAAATATAACCTCTTTTAGCTACTAGTTAGTTTTATATATAAAATATGCCGTTAAAAAAAATAACGATGAGTGACATTAATGTGAGATTGGTATATTATGCTATCTAATCTCATTATGTGGATCTCAGGGTATATAGAGTGGCCATGCTATATGTCTTTTCAATCTTTATTCATACAGAGTATCTCATTCATCAAATAAGTAGCTGACGTTAAATAAATTTTTAATGATATGCTCATAGGTGTATCTTAACAATTGGAACTGATATCTATATCCACGTTGTGATTTTATCGGTACGTCTCCCTGCAATGAAGCCGATAACTTTTTCTGCTCTTAGACAACTTGTACTTTGGTGCGATGATATATTGTAATAGTTGCATTTTAGACAGGAAGACATATTAGATCGACGCCACCTCTATGATATTACATAATTATTAGCGTCACCATTATCATAGTTGTAATTCCAGGCCAAGTGAATTTTATGTCACTTGGTTATGTCTGAATGTCTTTGCTTTTGTTTTCATAAAAGGTACACAAACCACA
This sequence comes from Tanacetum coccineum, assembly GCA_026074375.1. Taxonomy (NCBI): domain Eukaryota; kingdom Viridiplantae; phylum Streptophyta; class Magnoliopsida; order Asterales; family Asteraceae; genus Tanacetum; species Tanacetum coccineum. Next base: position 65,124 of record BQNB010013197.1, on the reverse strand, counting down.
TGTGATTATGTTAAATTTGTAGTGAAGGAAGCTGTATCTATTGAACTTCTAGACGCACGGTATAAGTATATGTATATTTACGGCTTTAGTAAATTTAGAAACAAGATTAGGCTACTAATTAAGTATACTACTGTACTACACAGCAATCTACAATCTTGGATATATTGAGAATCTATTTCTTTCTCTCGGTAAAACCTAATACGAATCTTCTATACGGTGTCTCTGCAGGTTTGGGTAGCATATAAAGAATCAAGTAATTGGATTACTGCTTTCCTTTGGATACTTTCGTTCTTCTGTTTGAGAGGGTAATCCTTTATTTAAACTAAGTCACCGGTATCTAGTTTCACATCATTACCTTCTATACATGATTAGTTTTACACAAGTCATATGTTGTATCACCAACATGCTATGGAAACATCCCTTTTAGATAACAAAGCTATGTTCTGGTCTGAACAAATCTTACGTAAATATAGCGCCCAGTAGCTAGCTAACCATATATACCAAGGTCTAAACTAGGATAGCAACTTTTTGCCTTATAGCTTGAGCACTTGATACATTTTGCTTCTTGTGATTGATTATATGTTGATTTACTCGTGTTTACATGCAAATCTATTGCAGGTTCACTATATGTGTATACATAGTGCGGCAATTATATAACCTCTCGCCTCAACAACCTGCTTCCCTTATCATTTTCAACAACAACAGGCAAGTCCTTCAAATTATAAAGGACCCGCAATTTTCATTGTTTCGCATACTTAATTAATACTATAACATTCCGCTTTACATAACTTTGTAACTTTTTCATGATGCCTTTTGAATCTTGTAGATATCTGGATGAAAACGACATGTCGCCCGAGATTCACAATATTATTAATTTATTTAATAAACTTATTTTTAACATTTTCCCGGGCGACATGTCGCCCGGGATTATGACTAATAAATTAATTAATTTTTGTATCCCGGGCGACATGTCGCCCGGGAATACCTTCCACCGTGGCACTTAATTGTTTGACTGAAACTGTGTGGGCCCGGCGATGTCGCCCGGGAATGTCGCTCGGGAAGGAATCCCATTCGAGCTATTCCGTTCCACTTATCCCGAGCGACATGTCGCCCGGGAAAGGTATCCCCAGCGACAAGTCGCCCGGGATACCCCGGATTTGTCGCTGGGGAATATAGCAAATGTTGTAGTGCCAATGTATAAGTATACTCAATCTGGCGAAATTATTTTGCCATTATGACGATAAAATGTTGCATCTTTATCGTGTTATGATAGATTGGTTCTTGAAACTACTTATGTAGTATATTCACCAATAATGTCTATGACAAATCATCTTCTTTCCTAGGAATTCGGTTATTATCTCTCGAAATATATACACTAATTAGCAGAGCCGTCTCTAAATTTATAAAAAAATTGAAGGCACTGGACGAAATCACATATTAAAGCCCTTCGAGAAGAAATGTTATATATAAAGTGTCACCGTTTATAAGATATAATGCAAATTAGTTATCGTATGTGTCATTTGAGATATTTTCTCATTTAAATTCATTTTTTTTTTGAGAAAATATATGTACACATGCATATAATTGTTAAAGGAACAAATTTTGGGGCCCCTGAAATTTTTAGGGCCATGTGCCGTCACTCACTTTTCACACCCTCAAAGACGGCCGTGCTAACTAGCTTCATAACCCGCCCAATGGACGGGCTAGGTTTATAATATTAGTTGACAAATTTTGAATACGTAGATAGATAATCAATAACGTCAAATATTATAGACACAATAATTGAAATAAAAAATAAAATGTTCATGTAAATTTTGTGAAAATAACAATCAGAAGTGTTAATAAAATAGATATTATTCATATACGAAATAAAACTTGTTTGTACACGACATTTGTTGTAGAGTTTGTGTATTCACCCTCTTTATCACAACAAAGTTCAAAACTTTTTTTGTCTTCACTCTAAAAACAGTCACATAAAGTTGTTCGTGTGAGAATACCGGCTTATGTGGAAACAACCCAACTTGCTACAATGTTTGCCCTTGACTTTAATTAATTGTCATAGCAAAACACACTTGCACGGGGAATTGTCTTTGATTTAAGTTGAATGGCACCTTAGTGGCGGGCTAGCTAGGTTCATAATATTACTTGACGAATTATGAGAGTATGTATATAAATAATGAAAAACGACAAATATTATAAACACAATAATTGGAAGAAAAAAAAGGAAAGTGTTCATGTAATTTATGTAAAAATAACAATGAAAATAATAACATAGCCCACACATTCATGATATTACTTGAAAAATATTAAGAGTATGTAAATTAATGGTAAATAATATCAACATATTATTATTACATCAGGAATAAAAACATAAAAGTGTTCATTTGATATACGTAAAATTTGAGAAGCTGTGAGCAAGAATAAACTATATGATGTTGATTCAAATACGAAACGAAACGTCTTTGTAAACGAAGTTGGTTGTTGAGCTTGTGTAGTTTATGTCTTTGTCGGAACCATGACATTTCTACCCTTATTAACTGCTTCCTCACATGTCATGGAACCTTTATGAAAATAATCTGTTAACTGAAGAGCCTCGATTAATGCCTTGGTATGTGACTCCATACTCTTCCTTTTCTTAAATTAGGCAATTGTCATCCTTGTCGTCATCATCCTCCGTGTCATTTCCGTCTTTGGATTCAGGTTCAGTTGTGTCCTTTTTGTGAAGCTCATAAAATGAAAACCTGCATATTGGTGGAGGAAAATGTATATATCATGATAAATATGTTCATATAAGCATCTAAAGGATGTCAAACTAAAGCTACAAAGGAACAATGACTAATAATCGTATTATCTTTACAAATAGGCTCAATGGAACAGGAGTTTTGCTTATTGTTGATGAATCCTTTATGTAAGAGCCTCTGTGATTAAGGTGTGAAGGATGCACTTAATCTCTGGGTAGGGTGTTTACAAGGAAATGTAGTCAAGTATGAGATTTCTCAAAGGATTCCTAGTGCTAGATATCTAATCTAGACTAGATGAATGGGTGAATTAGTCATTTCTATGTTGGTGAATGATAGCTAGTTTGTATGTTTTTCCCAGCTTCATGAGGTTTAATGGGGGCATGTCCATTATCTTCATGTTTGCTTTAATATAATTCACCTTTCAACAAAGCAAAAAAACTAACCAATCGTTATAGTCTTCCCAATCACAATCCCAAAAGTAACGCTAATATGTTGACGCCTCATAAACCGTCTTCAACCTCGTTTGCCTAGTTTGTGTGTTTTCTGTTGCTTAAGAATAAATTCAACACCCTCTTTCAAGGTTTCCCTTTTCTTCTCTTTGTTGTTCCAAATCTATGGGATTTGACATCTGCCACTCGGGTTGTATTTGTTCAGTACGTTTAGAGCTGTGACAACAACTTTATATACATTGTTGTCGCACTTAGCCTTCAGACTTGTGATCTTTTCATCCTGTTCATCGATTCTCGCCTAGAGAATCATGTTTGATATTGGGCCAAACCCAATCATTGGGTTCTGCTGGAAGTTTAAAAGCAGTTACAAAAGTTAGTTAGAAGTTACAAAAAACAGTTATAGGCAGTTATAATGGAAAGGACATGTCTGTTCGATCATACGAACCAACACAACCTTTCACTTGTACCTTTTCAATTTGTATAAATAAAACAAACAAGTTGTAAACAGTTTCATGATGACAGATTTATAGAAATAAAGTTTATTTCATATTTTTTGGTATATCGTGATTAAAGATCCGTGAGAAAAAGGGCCAACATTTGACATCAGAGCTTTTGGTATTTTTAAACCAAATCATCATATACCTTTTAAGAGTGTTCCTGTTTTTTGAATCAAAAAACCGCACCAATTTTTTCGGCCAAAACAGTTTGCAAATCAAACTAAACACAATCAAAAATCATTTTGTGTTTGGCAAACTATTTTTTCTTTTTTTGTTACATCAGAGAATCTAACGATTGCACCAAAGTGAATAATCACTGCAACAATGGGCTTTCATCCCTTGCAAAAAAAAAACAGCTATCAAAAATAACCGAAAAAAATATAGCCCGAAACAAATCAAGGTTAAGGCTCTGTTTACAAGATATTTCATAGATTCAAACCATAAATAAACCAACAGAATTTGGATAAATAGTCGTCATCAAAAGGGACGAATATTAAACCATCAAAAAAGGGACTAACGAAACCACTTTTGAAAGTTATCAATAACTGAACACTGATAGAATCATCAATTGATTCACGTTTTATCCAAAAAACGCCCAAAATATCCAGTATGGACGTTTAGAAGATCCCCAAATTGTTTCGTCTCGGAGACCTAGATTTTTCGCACACACCAATTGAGGAACCATGAGTGGTTACGAACACAAGCCCAGAAGACAGAAGGACGGTTTATACAACCCATAATATTCGGCGGCCTTAATCACAACAAAGGTGTAAGATCAGAATGGACCCTCAGGAGGAGAGGAAACTCCCCAAAAATACATAAAGATAGGGCTTCGCCGGACATCATAATCGAGGAAAAACTAGAAAAGGGGACACACTAGGGTTTATTTCACCCTAACAGGGTTTTTATAAAAAAAAAAACCACTTTCACCCCCTCACTATTTTATTTCTTCCCACTCTATAAATTTTGTTATTAGTTTTTTGATTGTTTTTAGTCCTTATAGTTATTAGATAACGTTCACCCTTAGTTTTTAAGTTTTATATCTTTTCTAAAACCGCAGTAGATAGCAAAATATAGTAACTATTCTTCTCTAGTGATTCACTGCCTTAATATATTGAGAGAATAATTTCTTAAGGAGTATCGTACCTTAGGTATCGACATTAGAATATAAAATCCATCACTAGTATAGTTTTTGAAGTAAACTAGTCTCGTTATAAGTGCTGTTAGGCACAAGCCAGGTAACTCACACAAAAGTCGGACACACTTTAGAGTTAGAATATTTTTATTTTGGAAGGATTTTAGATATCTTATCCCTAGGAATTATGAAAAAGAAAGTGGAGATACTTTGAAAAGAAGTAGTACTACAAGTACACCCCAATTCCAATGTCCAATATTTAAACCCTCGAAATACTTCATTCTATAGGGCATTCAGAAATGCAAATCTATTCTCGAAGCATATGGATTTATGGGTAAATGATAGAACCAGATGTTGATACAAACCCTAAGCAGACAACAAAAAAGATATAAGATCTCTATCGAATTCCCTTTACTAATCAAGCCTCATACCAGGAAGAACAATTGCTTAAATCACAAACACAATACGCAACAGCAATATGGAAGCCTTAAACAACTTGACACATAGGAGAAGAAAGAGAACAACAGCAAGGCTTGCATAACACTCAATACGACTTGAGTTGTTTACAATGAAGGAAGACGAGACACTTGACAACCTTCACGGGAAACTAACAACTTTAGTAACAAAGCTGATAGTTTTGGGCACAATGAAGATGAAACAATAGTAAGAACGCTCTTAGAATGTTACAAGTGGTTAGGTCGAATAGATTCTTCAGATTGTATATTATTGAACAAATAGCAGATTTACGACGAGTTGTGGTAGACGATAGCAATTGCTGACAGATTGACGGACATTTTGAAAGAAAGACTTAAATGTCTTAAAGGAAATAGAATTAGTGAGACAGTCAAGAGAGTTTGATGTTCACACGACATGAAGGTACGCGCACCCAGAAGGAAACCTTTTAGAGAACATGGTCGGGGAAGATTTAACCAATCACGAGGCCAAGAAAATCATTTCAAGCAAGAATCAAACAGCACAACTCAATATAAAATTTATCATGTTAAGAGTAAAGGCTGCTATGCTTCAAATGCATCGAGTATGCGGCATATTGAAATCAAATGTCCATCAAGAAAGGAAAAGAAGACCACACATATCATGCCGCACTATTAGAACCAACATTACTTTAATGGCAACTGTTGAAGAAACACTGGGATAGTTTCGTTAACAAGATGAATCACGATAGTCCCAAGAATGGAAGGAAATTCCATTCAGCTTCAAATTGACGCGGTAATCAAACATTGAACAACAAGAATGTGGGCTAGAAAAACTGGGATGGTGTTGTAAGGACAAGCATGAGTCTGACCTGCTGAATTAAAGGAAGATTCTTCGTTGCAAGAAACTCAAATAGGAAGACAAAGTGTTGGCTTAGTCATAACCAACAAGAAACATATGATCAACGGCTGATTATGATAGATCGCAAACCAACGTAGTTTTTGGTAGTACGTAACCAGAAAATTTGATCACCTGGACTTAAGGAATATCACAACTCATGGAAGTGGAAGCTAACCGAGAAAAAATTGAATACTACTCTGTTATGTAAGGATGATCACAAAGCACTACAATATAATTCAGAGCAAGTTAGCTAGCTCAAATGGTGGATTTAACCAGAAGATGGATCCAAGAAGACTTAATGCCTTACGACATAGCGATTGTGATATAGGAGGCGAATATTGGGCACACAAACCAATATTGGGTTTATCCCAATCTGAGGAGTTACAAAGCCAGTTACAAAGTTAGTTTGAAGTTACAAAAAAAACAGATTATAGGCAGTTTATAATGAAAGACATGTTGTTGGTCATACAGACACCACACAACCTCTTCACTTGTTCTTTTCGGATTGGTATATATATTAGAACAAAAACATGTTGTTTGTCAACAGTAGAAATAAAGTTTATTTCATATTTTTTGGTATATCATGATTAAAGTCCGTTGAGGGAAAAAGGGCCAACCATTTGTCAACAAACAATACAGCTAAATAATTGTTTAAATGATTTTTATTTTCTTTTTAATTGCCATCGGATTTTTATTTCAGTGACTGTGGGGACCATGGTATTTATACTATACTCTTGGTACCCTACTGATTGAAGGATGAGAAAATCAGTTTTAAAATCATTCTTAGTTTAAACGATTTTTCGCACTAAAAGTTCTAGTTAAATTCAAATATGGATCATCGACAAATCTTAAAGAAAGTAAACGTGATACATTTCTGTACACAAGATGTAACCTATTGTGTTTGTGTTTGTGTTTGTTAAAATGTAAATTTAGATCAAACTCCAACAACCTAAAGCTTGAAGATCAGATGTTGCAGTTCTAATAAACAATCAAAAACTAAGCATATAAGTAATTTTGGTAAAGGTCTTAAACATAAGCATTAGATAAAAACGATCATTATACTTTCACACTTTCTTCGACAAAAATTATCAATCACAGTATTTCAGATTATTTTGTTACTCCAAATGAATAAAGACATTAGATACCAAACTCCCTGTTAACCATTACTGGGACAAATATCTGAACCACTTAGCTAAACAATAATGGTCGGATTCTCGGGACATGTTTTTTGTAAAAACAAAATTGTCCTCTTTTGTATTTCGGTACCTACTGGGGAATTACGTTCATGTATACCGTTCCATTTTTTATCGGTACCGATTTTCTTTTATTGAATAAGCGAGTTTGTAAAAGAGTGGCAGTTACTCAGTATCTGGTAAGAGAACCGGTACCGGCACCTTAAAACTATGACATTTATGAGTCAAAGGTGACTTTTCTTTGCAAGGTCAATATCGGCCTAAAGCAAAGTAATCGACTTAAGGGGCAAGCCCAAAGACGACTCCTTCTGTTGGTAAGAAGAATGTATAACTTCATGTAATGTTTTTTACTCTAGTAAACTGTTTGAGGCTTTCAACATGTTGAATATATCCAGTTATTGATGAAGTAGAAACTGGTAATAAGGCTTTTATGTCTGGTGTGCAAGAGGAGGGGCAACATTCTTTTTTTTGGGTAAAGGGGTAAAGTGCTTCTGGTAAATTATATTACTCCAAAAAAAACATTTAAGTGTATAGGATGAGGGTGAAATCCTTCAACTCAGCCCCAATAAAAAGGAAAACAAACGCATCAATTGTGTTTCAAACCTAAACAATCATAAGAGAGTCATGCCAATCTTATAAAGTAAACACAAAATAGTCTGCATTTGTTCAAGAAAATCATATAACCTGAGGCCACGTATCGCTAGTTTAAAATCAAGTCATCTTACGGAATCCTCCTCCACCAGTCGAAGACATATATGTAGTAGTTTCATCATCAGGCAACTCAACTTCATCCTCATCAGATTCTACCAATTGGTCCCCTATAGAAGTATTGGGCTTGCTAGCTGATACCTCATTTGTTACCTTCAATTCTAGCGGGTTTCCCATGCTTATTCACAAGCACAAGTTTCTCATCCAGTATTCGTCTTTCCAGTTCATTAATCTTAGCTACCAAAGGGGTAGCATTTGTACTAGGAGTTTGATTACCCCCTCCTCGCGCGCGTGCATCATCTCCAAATGTATTAAAGCATCAATGAATTTCCAAACTAGGAGTAGTCTTGCCTTATTAGCCATGTGTAACTTTCGTATTTCCATTTGCAAGGATGTGACGCGCCTGGCATCTTACTCTTCTTTGATTTATCTGTGATGACTTTTCTTTTGGACATTCATCCAGGACGTGTCCAAAGACCTTGCAGTTTGAACTTTCTAGGTGGTGACCCACTCCGTTCTCAACATGAATGTGCTCGTAGTAATATCTCCCTCTCCAGCTGAATTTAGGTAATATCAGAACTCACATTGGTCGTCCTCTTTAATATCAACATCAGCTCTTGTGCAGAAGTTTCATGTGTTCAAGTCAAGACTCAAGCAGATTGGATGTTGCTGTAAAGTTCATATTTCAATCCTCAAGGTTCAAGTTTGAAGATCTATCTAGAAACTGGAAATTAACATAGTTAAATTCCAGTTTAGGGGAGGATTGTTAGGAATATTTGTAATACTTAGTTTCTACTAGTAGGTATGTAGTTCCTACTGGTAGAGTAGTAGTTCCTACTGGCAGGTATGTAGTTCCTGCTGGTAAGGTTATTATCATAGTTAGTCCTGGTAGGCTAAGTTTAGTTCCTACTGGTAGAATACTTAGTCCTGGTAGAGTTAAATAGTTATTCCAGGATAAGATTTTAGTTAGTTAGAGATGAGGATATGCATGAGCTAAATAAGGAAGATATTCATGCATATCAATCTCACGCGTTTTTAGTAAATGCTGATTAGGGTTTCTCCACTATAAAGAGAACCTACGGCTTAGGGAAAAGGGGATCCAGAAAAACACATTTCTCCTTGTTAATTAATAGAAATCCATAGAAGGATCTTTTAGTTTTATTAGTCCTGTTCTTCTTATTAGTTGTGTCTATATTCCGCGTAGACATTAGCTTTTCTAAGCAAGAGTCTCTCTTGTGATTAGCTTGTGATTACATAGGTTAATCACCATCCTTAACAGGCAGTAAAGATCTATCTAGAGTGGGATCCAACAAGTGTTGGGAATTATAGATTGAGTTGATATAACAAAATAGATGAAGGACTTAAATGTTAAAGGACCTAAATGTTATTAACTATTCTTGTAACCCTAATCCCTCTAGTATATAAAGAGGGGTAGGGATCTTGGTTAGAGGGGGATTGAGATATACAATGTAAACCAAAGGGGTGTGTGTGTTCTCTAGGCGTCAACCCTTATAAGGCGCCTAGGTTAGTTAGATAGCTTATTAGTAGCTTATTAATAGCTTATTAATAGTATAGTAAGCCTTGTATCCTGATCAAATACAAATGAAAGGCTTCATCTTTATTAGTAAAACCTTGGTCTTAATTATGATTGCATTATTTGTTATTCCGCTGGATCATGATTATGATATCCTAGATGAGCTAGATCGTGGTTCAACATGTGGTATCAGAGCCTCGTGGCTCTCGATCTAGGATCTACAAGGTTTTCATATGTAAAATTTTATTTTCTGTCTTTAAATAAAAGGCCGTGTATGTTTGTTGCTGGAATGACGTTTGATATGGTTAGCAGCAGATTCGTTTAAATAGGGACAAACTGCAGATACTTTGGTTACTATTGTTTTCTGATGACACAAGATCCAGAAGGTTAATGATGATGTTAAAGACACCAATGGTCATGTTTCTGATAGATGAAGGGAGATTCTCTCAATCAATAACAAGAGCAGGTCAAGATTTGTTATAGGCAGCAAGGAATAATTATTGGTTGGTTGCGATACATTTTGTAACACCCTTAAATCTGAGTACGCAGCGGAATGTTTGAATATCCGAGGGCGTTACATGAACGACCACTAAACGTGTCGTTTGAAAAAGATACATTGGATTAACAAAATACTCGTTTGTTACATAAGCCCATGGCTCTGCATTTGTTAGTACCACCAGTGCTAGCAAAAAGATGTCATATGCAGATAGTCCAAGCTATACTTCATCTACCTACACTGTTCCATCAAACTCTAAGACTGGGTCTCACAGATCTGGTAATGTAATTGAAGATGTTCTTCAATCTTTTGTTGCTGATACTGAGCCAGAACAACAACTGGCTTATGAAGATTTTGATCAGATAGAAAAACTAGATCTGGAGGAGATGGACTTAAAATGGCAAATGGCTATGCTTTCTGTTAGAGTACACAAGTTTGAGCAGAAAGCTGGAAGGAAGATTGATTTTGATAAGAAGGAATCTTCTATGTGTCAAAAGAAAACGGTCAGATGTTACAAAGTGTCTTCAAAGAGTCACTTTAGCCAGGAAATTCAGCAAAGGTAGGAAATGACAAGCAGAGATATTCCTCATTCAAGATTCAGGAGATTGGAAAGAAGGAAGAAGATTCCAAGGCCTTGATTACAGTTGATACATTGGTTGATTGGACAGAGCATGATGGTCAGAGTGATGGAGTTATTACTCCTAAAGAGTTTGGTATGATTGCTGGTTGTGATACTGAGGATGCAATTGGAGAAGGTGCTGCCAAAATATACAACTTGCTCACTGGAGCTGATACAAAGAAAGCCAGTACTGCAGGTGATGCTGGAGAATTTGCTCTCATGGGTGTGGGGGGGCAACATCTGAGGTACATAACTGCCCTATTGGTGTGACAATAATATAATGAACTCAAAACAGTATAATGAATTTAATGAACAAAAATAGTAAATATTTTATACGAAGTTCAATTACAAGGCCCCTAAGAGTACATTACATGCAATTAAAACATATTAAGAGGGATCAACCATATTAAGGGTAAGGTAGTATAAAGACTGTTACCGATGGTATCATTTCTACACACTCGCGTTTCCCTAGACGTCTATGCTAATTTAATATCTTATGGCTAGTTTTCTAAAGCCTAACGCACACATCGATCACAAGAAGCAACACAATAAAGATCTACAATCCGAGTTTCATGCAATCATAAGTAAATACTAATAGATCTAGCCTATCATGTTAAAAAGAAGTGAAGAACAAGAATCAATCAAACAACACATAGACATATTGAACGATAGAAGATAAGAGATCTCACTTGATTAAAACATGTAATTAAGGCTGTCACAAAAGGGTTTTGACACCCTAAAAACGGCCTAAATAACAGCCAAAATCATCTTCAAATGTTAGGGTTCGGATCCCAAAAGTTACACACTAAAACCCTAAAATCGGATTTGTATATATAGAAAAGTGGGCGCGACGGCATCGCGTTGTAATCCTGACGCCGCCGCCCCGTCGAATCTTCTAGGGTTTCTTTGAGGCGGTTACGTTCTGACGCCGTCGCGCGTAGTTCGCGACGCCGTCTCCAGGCTCTTAGTGAATTTCTTCAAGATTGTTCGCGTAGAGTCGCAGTCTTGTCCGTTTCTTCTTCAATTGAGCTCAAGTAGCGTGTATTTCCTCTAAAATCCATCCAAGTGCTAAAAATACAAAAACAAACGATTAAGCACATAATCTGTGCATATTTGCATGATTTAAGGGGTTAAATGACCCTGAAATAGTGTATAAAATGACACCTCATCAAATACCCCTACACTTGAGATTTGTTTGTCCTTAAGCAAAAGGGTTTTTCTACCTAGACAATAGAAATATGAGGGTCATTTAACCTACTCTTTAAAAGTATTTTACAACACTACCTTCTAGACATAATAATTAAAAGCATGGAAAACATACACTAGCACCTCACATAAGTGTTTGAGATTCTCTCTTTCTCTCGGGTGTATAATAAATTATAACATAATGGGGAAATGAAAAATCAACACTCATTACCTGTCATAGCATATAAATTACCATAGACTTGGTAAATGATCAAATCTCCACCGCTAGGCGCAAGTACTAGAAATTACTATCAAAGAGGTCTTTAAGGGTTGTGGGGTGTAGGTGTAAGATAACAATAATGAAAACGGAAACGGGTGGGAAATATTTGGGGGTAATATTTGAGGTGAAGTGGTGAGTTAGTTATTTATAAGAATACACGCTGACTTGGTTGCTAAGCTGGAGACTCGGACTAATATATACAAACTTTACATAACACTACATCAATATCTTTTCTTTTTCTTTTCTTGACTCTATGATAAACATAAACATAAGCAAATGGCAGCCTATACATTTTTTCACCTTTTTATACATATTTTTTTTGATTTTTTCTTTTTTTTCTCTTTTTTTTCGTACACTTTTGCCTGCCCTTGCTTAAACATAATAATTGTTGGATCCCACTCTAGATAGATCTTTACTGCCTGTTAAGGGTGGTGATTAACATATGTAATCAGAAGCTAATCACAAGAGAGACTCTTGCTTAAGAAAGCTAATGTCTACGCGGAGTATAGACACAACTAATAAGAAGAACAAGACTAATAAAAACTAAAAGATACTTCTATGGATTTCTATTAATTAACAAGGAGAAATGTGTTTTTCTGAATGTGTACATTTCCCTAAGCCGTAGGTTCTCTTTATAGTGGAGAAACCCTAATCAGCATTTACTAAAAACGCGTGAGATTGATATGCATGAATATCTTCCTTATTTAGCTCACGCATATCCTCATCTCTAACTAACTAAAATCTTATCCTGGAATAACTATTTGACTTTACCAGGACTAAGTATTCTACCAGTAGGAACTAGATTTAGCCTACCAGGACTAACTATGATAATAACCTTACCAGCAGGAACTACATACCTGCCAGTAGGAACTACTACTCTACCAGTAGGAACTACATACCTACTAGTAGAAACTAAGTATTACAAATATTCCTAACAATAGGTGTCTTAAAGCTGAGTGATCGGTGTAAACAATGGTTTTGGATAATATCAGATAGGGTTGGAATTTGTCAAATGCAAAAACTACAGCCATCAGTTCCTTTTCAGTAACCATATATTTTTGTTGAGCTGCATTGAGGGTTTTGCTTGAAAAATAGATAGGGTGAAAGTATTTTCCATCTTTTTGACCTAAGACTGCTCCAACTGCGAAATCGCTTGCATCACACATTAGCTCAAATGGAATATTCCAATTTGGGCTCACGATCACAGGAGTACATGTGAGTTTTTATTTTAATGAATTGAATGCTTTATGACATTCGTCATCAAATTCGAATGGAGTATCTTTTTCAAGCAACTTTGTTAGAGGACGCGCAATTTTTGAGAAGTCTTTAATGAAACGTCAGTAGAAACCGACATGTCCTAGAAAACTTCTAATGCCTTTGACATTAGTAGGGGGTGGAAGTTTAGAGATTACGTCGATTTTGGCTTTGTTAACTTCAAGGCCTGCACCAGACACTTTGTGTTCAAGCACTATTCCTTCTTTAACCATAAAGTGACATTTTTCCCAGTTAAGGACAAGATTTGCATCTTTGCAATGTTGAAGCATTTTATCGAGATTATTTAGGCAATTATCGAAGGAGTTTCTAAAGACGGAGAAGTCGTCCATGAATACTTTGACGAATTCTTCAATCAAATCATGAAAGATAGCTAACATGCACCTTTGGAAAGTAGTGGGAGAATTACATAAACCGAAAGGCATTCGCCTGTAAGCATATGTTCCGAAGGGGCAAGTGAAGGTTGTTTTTTCTTGATCTATAGGATCAATTGGAATTTGAAAATATCTGGAAAAACCATCGAGGAAATAGAAATATTTATTTCCTGCGAGTCTTTCTAACATTTAATCCATGAATGGCAAAGGAAAGTGGTCTTTTACGTTTGCTTGATTGAGTTTACGATAATCGATGCATACTCGCCAACCCGTAACAATTCTTGTTGGGACAAGTTTATCTTTTTCGTTGGTTACAACTGTGATACCACCTTTTTTTGGGTACACAGTGGATGGGACTTACCCAAGGGCTATCGGCGATTGGATAAATGATACCGGTGTCGAGCAGTTAGCCAATTTCTTTTTTTACAACTTATTGCATATTTGGGTTTAATCATCTTTGTTTTTGAACTGCTGGCTTTTTGTCTTTCAAAAGTTGAATTTTATGTTTACAAAAAGACGGACAGATTCTAGGAATGTCATGGTTTTCCAAGCAAAGGCTTGCTTGTGGTTCTTAAGGACGGAAACGAGTTTGTTTTTGTTTTTTAGAAAGCTGGGATGATATGATTACAGGAAGAAAAGATGGTTCTTACAAAAATACATATTCAAAGTTATCAAGAATAGGTTTGAGTTCAAGATCCGTAAGAGGTTCTTCAAGAGATGTCTTGATCTTATAATCGGTGTTAAAGATGATTTTTTTAATGGCGGTTCTTTGGTGTCGAATTCAGATTCAGAGTTTTCTTCGGTGGTCATAGCAATGAATTCATCAAATTTAGCAAAGAGTTTTTCTTCGACGATGGTTCCTTCGATGGAATGAAGGATTTTACTACCTTTATCGAGAAGAGCATCAAAATCTTCTTCTAAGATTTCATCGATAACGTCAATACTGAAACATGTATCATCGTTTGAATAGGAGTGTTTCATTGCAGAATCTATATTAAAAGTCATACGTTCGGTACCAACTCCAAGATTGAGTTGTTTTTTCTTAACTCGAATTACTACATCGACAGTATGGAGGAAAGGTCTCCCTAAGATTAGAGGAACTTTACTGTCTTCTTCCATTTCGAGAATAACAAAATCTACGGGAAAGGTGAATTTGCCAACGTCAATGAGCATATTTTTAGCTATTCCAACAGGGTATTGGAATGATCTGTAATCTAATCTTACACTCATTTTAGTGGGTTTGAGAGTTTCGAGAGATAATTTAGCATATAGAGATTACGGCATGAGATTAATGCTAGCACCAACATCGGCTAAAGCATCACATGAGAAAGCTTTGTTGAAATTACATGGAATGAGGAAACTTCCGGGGTCTCCAAGTTTTGGTGGAACTTTGTTTTGGATTAAAGCAGAACTTTCATCACTCAGGAAAGCGACTGAAATTTGTTCGAGCTTGTGATTATTGCTCATGAGTTCTTTAAGAAATTTTCCATATGTTGGATCCCACTCTAGATAGATCTTTACTGCCTGTTAAGGATGGTGATTAACCTATGTAATCACAAGCTAATCACAAGAGAGACTCTTGCTTTGAAAAGCTAATGTCTACGCGGAATATAGACACAACTAATAAGAAGAACAGGACTAATAAAAACTAAAAGATCCTTCTATGGATTTCTATTAATTAACAAGGAGAAATGTGTTTTTCTGAATGTGTACATTTCCCAAGCGTAGGTTCGTTTTATAGTGGAGAAAACCGCTAATCAGCATTATCAGCATTTACTAAAAAAAGCGGGTGTGCATGTTTATTTCCTTATTTAGCTCATGCATATCCTCATCTCTAACTAACTAAAATCTTATCCTGGAATAACTATTTGACTTTACCAGGACTAAGTATTCTACCAGTAGGAACTAGATTTAGCCTACCAGGACTAACTATGATAATAACCTTACCAGCAGGAACTACATACCTGCCAGTAGGAACTACTACTCTACCAGTAGGAACTACATACCTACTAGTAGAAACTAAGTATTACAAATATTCCTAACAATCCTCCCCTAAACTGGAATTTAACTAAGTTAATTTCCAGTTTCTAGATAGATCTTCAAACTTGAACCTTGAGGATTGAAATATGAACTTTACAGCAACATCCAATCTGCTTGAGTCTTGACTTGAACACATGAAACTTCTGCACATATCTGTATTTCTTCATACAAACACCTTTAAGAGACTAATGATGATGAGCATTGAACATTGAGCAGATCTTGTGTCAAACAGATTGGTCTTCATAGCCTTGGAACCGAACATCAAAAGTCTTGTTGAACTTGAACATCAAAAGGCAGCAACGTTGAAGAAGCAGCAGGAAAACTTGAACCAGCAACAGACTTTGGAACCACCTCAGCTACATGAGTAGATTTGATAAGCCTTTACCAAGTAGCTACTCACTCTTGGGCTAGCTAATTCTTTGGTGGAATCATGACATCACCCTGGTGAATTAGTAACCAGTCCAACTCTTAGAACATGAATCAATGGTGAATTGGAATACCCTAATGATTTTTGGCAAATCATCACAGCCATAAACGGATTTTATATGTCTTTACCTGTAGCCGTTTGCTCAGGACTAGCCAACTCTTTGTTGTGATAACAAGGTGAGTTGATTACCCTACAATTTTTAGCAAATTGTCAGCTATCAACGGATTTGTTAAGTCTTTACCAAAAGCCGTTTGCGTTTGGACTAGCCAATCCTTTGGTTCCCAATAAGGGCATTATCCATGGTGGATTGATGACCATTTCAACTCTCAGCAAAAGAAGCATGGGTGAGTTAAATACCCTATAGTTTTGAGCAAACTATTAAAGCTATCAACGGATTTGAGAATCACACCAGAGCCGTACCCTCATGGTGAATCAACTCTTTCTTGTCTGTGAGACATGGTGAGTTGAACACCATTTGTTGTGTGGTGGTTAACCAACACCCAAACCCTGAAAATTTCTCTTTTTGTTCAAAATGTGTTGCAATAAAACCAAGCAGCATGCCAAAAACTGTTTCCATATCCAAAACTTGGTGCACACTCAAAAATGTTTATGTCACACTGTGCAAAAGCTAATAAGTATAGAGGTTCTACATAAAAACTTTATATATCAAAAATATATTTTAAATAGCAAAAAGATTTATGATATATAATAAACTTAACAGTACCATTCATGAACCTTAGGACGCTTGGAATCAGAAATTTGTTTCTTGAGAAAGGCAATCAACTGAACCGCAGTGGTAAGTTCATTACCCACTGTTCCGTGACAAATCTCCAGCTGATGATCGAGCATCCTTTCGATAAGGTTTATAGAGAGGGGATACTTCTTGTCCACAAACATATGTATAACCAGTCCACTAACTGTCTCCAACACATGAACACCAGAAAAAGAATATAGCTTCCAGTTTTGAATACTCCAGGTGTGTTGGTTCTTCCAAAAAGCACTACCATCATTCACTTCAGGTGAATCCATCAAAATCTGAAGATCTCCCCAAAGAACAAGACCAACTCCCTCAGCTTTCTTATCTTGATAAAACGTCATCACGCGTCCATAAATCGTCATCAAGTCTGCTCTAGTGACCAAGTGAAGGATTTCCCTAAGACTTGTGAAGTACTTGCGAGAGTTGTCTAGTCTGTAGATGGCATTTATCGATCCTAACCCCGTAGGCAATAACTCCCAGTCAACAACAGCATATAAATGAACAGGTGTATCACAATCAGAAGCAGAATCCTCATCAGAAGCATACTTAATACACAATTTGTGTTCAACGTCAGGATCTCCCTCTTCAATTGGAATGGTAGATTGAGAAGTATGAACACCTTTTCTGCCTAATATCTTCTTCTTGGTACCAACCTTCTTGAGTGAGGAGTCAGTTTGTTGTGCTGTAGGAACATCCTCTGCTGTAGGTTCCTGAGAAGGAACTTCAACTTGAGCTTCTGGAATATTCTGAGAATGAGAAGGAGCATCAACTTCCTCTCGTGAAACATCTTGAGAAGGAGCTTCACCTTCTACTTCCTGTGGAACACTGTGAGAAGGAGCTTCAACGTCTACTTCAACATCACCAGTCTTGAGTTTCTTTGAAGAGGCACGAGTCATTGGACTGCCATCTCTTTTCAAACCCCGTGTGAATGCAACAGCTCTTTGAATCTTATCAAACTCTTCTTGAAGCTGTTCAGGAGAGAGTTTTCGAACTTGAGCCATAGTCCAACCAGTAGTGTATACAGCAGGGCCTTGATTCTTCACATAAGTTCTCATATATTGCCTGAGCTGAGCTGGTGTCATAGGCCTATCCCTCCGTTCTTGAGCCCGTTGCTCAGCAAGTTCTTTTCTTCTAGAATTGACCAAAGCAACCATCCTGGTTGCAAAATCATCATCAGTAAAATCTACCCCGAAAATTGTGGAAGATAAGTCTGGATTTGCTTGAAGACGAGCCAAAATTATATCCCAAGCAGCATCTGAGTAGTTTGCAGCAGATGCAAGAACCTCTTGCTGTCTCTTTCTTTGGTCTTCAGTCATCTCAAAGTCTTGAGACATCTGCCTAGCTAAATTAGCATCCTTTATAAGAGATTCAGCTCATTGCTTTTCGAAATCTGCTAGTTCTTGAACTTGTAATCTTTGAGCAGCCTCCCAACCTAGTCTTTCTTCTTCCTATTGCTTGAAAGACTTATCTTGAGTTGGAGTAGGTTCTTCAACAGCAACACTTTTTCCCTTTCTGGCATCTCTAACAGATGATGAAGGAGTAGCAGTTGTAGAACCACTCCTAGCAGGAATTGGCTCAGCAACAGGAATAGAGCTACTGGTAGGAACAGTTGTGCTACCAGGAGAAACGGTTGAAGGACCAGTAGGAGCAACACCAGAAGGAACATCAGTAGGAACATCAGTAGTAGGAACATCACTAGTAGGAACAGCAGTAGTAGGACCATCACTAGTAGGATCATTGGAACAAGCAGCAGGATTACTAGAAGGACCACCAGGAGATTTAGTGGAATCAACAGTCACAGCTGCATTAGCCAATGCATGTAGAGCATCCAAATCCACATCTTGCTCTCCTCCGTCTTCTTTGTCAGAATCACTCAGAACCACCTTCCTTTTCTTTGTCTTGAGTTTCACTTCCATTGCCTTGACTTGTTTGACCAACTTTCCCACCACATCCTTAAAAAGCTTCTTGTGTGCCTTGAGCTCAGTTTCCAAAGAATTTACTTTCTGCACAAGAGTAGAAACTACAGAGGACAAAGCAGTTAGAGTAATAGGGTCCTCTGTACCTCCTGAGGTGTGACCTGCATGGGAGACTGGAGTGGACCTTGGTGGAGAGGCATGGAAAGAGCCTCCCAAAGGTTCATCTTCCACATTGGTGGAAGTGGAAGGTGCATCATTAGTCTCTCGAACTTGTGAAAAAGAAGCAATATCTGGGTCTGAACTTTGACCATGCTCAAAGACTGGAGCAATAGGGTCAGAAGGTTGTTGTCTTGGGGGTGCACTCAAATGGTCTTGAGGTTGGTCAGTCGCAGGCATAGGCTCAGTAATAGGTTCAGGTATGACTTGTGGGACAGCTGGTGCAACTACCCCTGCACCTTCACCTGCTTGAGAAAGCATAGCAGCTAAAAGTGGCATAGGTTGCCCCTCAAAGTTTAGCTTCATATTAGCAAAAAGTTTACTAGATAGCTTGAACACTTTGTATGGTCGAGTATTACTAGTTTCTATAGCCAAAATGGTTTGAAGAAATCTAGGATACATTAAAAACTTTTTAGCATTGCCTATGTTACTAACCATCCCCTTAAAAATGTAACTAGACCAGTTAAATTTCCTCCTATCAGAAAGACAAATAAGAGCAACAGCAATTGAGCTACCAAATTGATCCCAACTACCAGACTTGGTACTGAGACAGTGAAGAATGGTGTGGACCAAAAACCTCCATTGAGGTAAAAACTTATTCTTGTAAAAGGTTAACTTGCATTTAGTGACATATCCAAGATTATCCATTCCAGAGTATATGTCCGCAATGGGTAAATCATCAATACCACCATCATCAGCTAATTGAAGTTGACCCCTTACTGAGTCCTCAGTAATTGTGTAGAGAGTCTCATCAATGGTAGCTAGGATAGCTGGAGGGCCTAACTTAGGAGACCTGAGTGTAGCCGTAGACTAGAATTGTTTAACTAATGAGTCAAAGATAATGGGGTTAATGGTGAGAGCATACCTTATGTGAGAAGCCCCCAAAAAGTCAAGAATCTGATAATAATCATCACTGCCTTTGTGTTTTTGCAAATAACCCACTTTGTTGTGTTCATCCTTGTATCTTGGTGCGGCTATTGATGCTGTGGAGATAAGGTTGAGATTTTGTGCAGTTGGAAGTGGTCTACCAGTAGGAAAAATGAAAACTACCAGTAGGAACTCTAGTTACACCAGAGGGAACACTTGAACTATGAGTATGAACACTTTGGCATCAAAATAAAACCACGTGGTCCATGTCGAACACTAGAAAAGGACTGTTAGGAATATTGTAATAGATAGTTACTACTAGTAGGTATGTAGTTCCTACTGGTAGAGTAACCTCTTGAACCATTAGTCTGCAAAAGATTAGGCCAATACACACAAAACAGATACAATAAAATGGAAAGGAAAATTAACTACCAGAATGAACTAATTATAGACAAGCAAGAGGAACTAAACTACCAGTAGAAAAAGTTAAACTACCAGGAGAAAGATACAACTACTAGGAGAACCATATTGTAGTACTAAAAACTAAGTGGTAAAAAAAACCAATATTATAAAAAAATTACAACAACAGTCCTCCCCTTGAACTCAAATCCTCCCCTCAATCATAGTATCTATTGATTGAGCATCCCAATGTTAACCACAAGATGATTAAACCTAGGTCCATCAAATGCCTTGGTTAACAAATCAGCCACATTATCATCAGTATGTATTTTAAGCACTTGAATAAGTTTCTTTTCATTAGCATCTCTTATGAAATGGTGCCTAATTTCTATGTGCTTAGTCTGTTGGTGAAAAACTGGGTTTTTAACTATGCAAATGGTACTTTGGTTATCAATAAAGATTTTGGTATTCATAAAGTTATACCCATAATCTAACAACTAATTTTGTATCCAGAGTACCTGACCACAACAGTTAGCAGCAGCAACATACTCAGCTTCAGTGGAAGAGGTAGCCATAATTGTTTGCTTCTTGCATTGCCATGAGATCAACCTCCTACCCAGAAACTGACATCCACCAGTTGTGGATTTCCTATCCTTGTTTGCCCCAGCATAATCACTGTCACTATAAGCTTCAAGCACAAAAGGTAACTCTCTAGGGTACCATAAGCCCAACCTAGGTTGGCCTTTAAGATACTTGAAAATCTTCTTTACTGCTTCTAAATTTGAAGTAGTAGGAGTGACTTGATTCCTTGAACAAGCACTGACTACAAACATTATATCAGGCCTTGAAGCTGTCAAGTACATTAGTGAACCTATCATGGATATGTATAAATGTACATTTACAGGACTATCAGGTTCATTCTTAGACATAGGCTTTGGAGCTTCATAAGGTGTAGTGGCAGTCTTGACACACTCCAAATCAAACTTCTTCAGGATCTCTTGCACATACTTGTCTTGGCTGATAAAAATTCCATCAGGTCTTTGCTGAACTTGTAATCCTAGGAAGAAAGTAAGTTCTCCCATATCACTCATTTCAAATTCTCCCTTCATCAAGGCCTCAAATTCATCACACCAGGCCTTCTTTGTAGATCCAAAAATGATGTCATCCACATAAACTTGTACCAGGATGATATATCTTTTGTGCTTCTTAAGAAAGAGAGTCTTGTCAATGGTGCCCCTTCTGTAACCATGTTTCAGCAAAAAGGTAGAAAGGGTTGCATACCAAGCTCTTGGTGCTTGATGAAGTCCATATAGAGTTTTGACTACCTTGTAGACCTTCTTGGGATGTTGAGGATCCACAAATCCCTTAGGTTGAGTGACATATACTTCCTCATCAATTATACCATAAAGAAACGCACTCTTAACATCCATCTGATAAATCCCTTTGAATCACGTATGATGTTAAGGTTAAATCACATATGATATGTATTTCTAATAAAGTCACATGTAATTCGATATTAGTGATAAATTGCATATGATATTAATGTTAAATCACATTTGATTTTATTAGAATATTTAAATTAGTGTTCAATCACATATAATTTCTCATGAAAGTTTTAACAACGAAGACAAAAAATATGAACAAATGTGAAAAAGCAAAAAAAATATCGAAAGTATATCAAAGTGCCCGTCTATAGAAAGATAATTAAATGTTGGTCATGACGGTATAATTTGTTTTGTCTAACGATTAATGATTCATTAGATATTTAAATTATAAAAGATAACTTAAATATTAAAATGCTTTTAATCTTAACTATTAATTTTTTTTAAATGGATGATAAAGATAAGTTCATGTATCCAGTATGATATCCAAAATAACCTTCATCCTTGTTTAATGAATAGTATTTTCTTTATGTTTTCAAACAAATTTATAATAGGAATAAGTAATGGGTAATGATTTGCACACTCTTATTTTTGATCCATACACTCTATTATGTGCTTTAATCAGTTGTACAATTATTGAATAATGCTTTGCCAGTTTGTACATTTGATTGTATGGATTAAAAATAAGAGTGTGCCAATCAACTCCCATAAGTAATTGATACCTCATTGCTATGTTGTAGTCTTTTGGGCTAAAAAATATCACATAATAATAAGTGTTCCATTTTAATTATGTTAGTTTTCTTTTTGTTATTTTCATGTTTAACTAATTAACATTGTGATCAAACTGATGAATAACATGATTTAATTGATAAACATTCTGGTTATCTTTTTATGAAAGTCTCAATTAACACGTCTATATGAAACTAAAAGACCAATGAATATGTTCAAAAAAAGAACAATGAATATGCATGCAACACAAATTATAACTTTTCAATCGTGTAATGTTTTATTGATAAGAATCAGAGTATTACAAAGTGCTATGGATTACACTTGTTGAATGACAATGTAAGATTACTCTTTGAACAAGTAAACTTAACCGATTATCAAGTTTACAAGCGAACTTGTATAGACCCGCTGATAGGATCAGCTAACGAATTGTAAGTTTGACAAAGAAGTAAATGCAACTATAATAATGACAACAAATAAAGTGATAACATTTACTCCTACAAACATTCTCTAGTTATAGTGATATGAGGTTGATCCCTTTGTGGGGGTAGTTGGGACATGTCAAGAATCCAATGGTGAAGTACGTTTGCATTTAATGCACGTCCATTAATGAAAACATCTTGCCCATACTTTTGTGAACAGTTCTGGCAACTGTCTACATCTTTCACCAACTCGTACTAAGTAGACTTTAATTCAAAAGACTCGTTTGTCTCGCCATTTTGCTTTATCGAATTATCCCGCCTAAACTCACTTAGAGATAAGAGATATGCTCAGTTTATTTAACTCAAAGAGTAACAAGATCATCATGATATTGCCACCCCTGAATCTCTTCAAACCTTCAGTGTATTCCATCTACATATCAGCTGATATCCATCCCAGCTGACGAGTATGTCTTTAAGTAATCTTCGACTTCCTTGACAATGTCTTTGAATTGAATACGTCTAAGGTTGCTCGCTGAAGCTGTGCTTCAGCGGGTCCTTCAATCACACGCTGATGTTCATCAGCGAGTCTTCAACACTTAGCCTAATTTCTGTTTAAATCTAGGCAGAGACAATTGGGCACTCAGTTGGCCCAACAATCTTCCCCTATTTGAATATAAATTATGCTAAGTTTGAATTATTGTAAATGAATACACAACTTTATCTTACACATAATTTTAACAGAGAAATTAACAAAGTAATTCATTCATTAATACATTACAAAGATTATTCAAATCTCATACCATCTAAATTCTTTGCTATAATTTCCCGAGCAACTACTACATCAGGTCTACACTCAATCAGGCAAATCAATTCATCATACACTTGTTGAGCATACTTTGAGTCAATCCTGATCAAGTTCTGAATTCTGATTGCTGAACTGTGCTTGCATTTACTTTTTCTCTGAAAGACCAATTTAAATTCGCATTTTAGTATAGTATCCCTGCTTCAGGCTTCTCAATGGCTTGACCAAATTTGCATTAGTAATTCCCTGAGGGGGGAGTCAGGTTCCTATGCATACCATTCACCACAATATCTTCAGAAACAAACACCTCTTTAAGAACTTTAGTTGTCCTTTTCCTCTTTCACTCAGCAGGTGGAAGTTCAAAGTCAGTAAGTTGAGGTGGTGGAGGAATGTTTAGTTTGTCAGCAGTATTGGCCACCCACTTGAATTTTGCTTTACGATTCTTCAGCAACTGATCATTTGCAGCCCCTTGCTTCTTTTTTTTGGGTAAAGGGTTTTCTCGGTAAACGTATTACTCTAAAAAAGTGATTCAGTACAAAGGATGTGGGTGAGTCCCACATCTCAGCCCGTTACATAGGCAAAAAAGAAAACATAACAAGCACAACTACTCCATAGGAGGATACTACTAAAACTAGATTACAATTGACCCAACAAACATCAAAAAACTATTTCTTCTTCCTGCCAAGGACCGTGATAGCAAGATCATCACAAATAGATTGCAGGTGCTCGGACAAATCATGATTCTCGTACATATCGTCATCATACGGGTCATAATCATCATTATCCGGATAAGAATCCCTCCATTGTTCCAACAAGCTATTAGTACCATAAGCTTTATCACTTCCATCTTTACCACTCGTTGAAATCCTTAAGTTAGCAGTTTCATCAAATACCACTTCCACTTCACTATCACTTTCCACAATACCCGTAGGAACTAGCGGGTTCCTGTCATTATTCAATAGCCTAAGTTTACCTTCACAAATTTGTCGTTCTATTTTATCGATTTTCTCACCAATAGGAGTATTACTAGCAAACTGCCCATCATTATCGATATTCATAAAAGAGGATCCAGTTGAAGTAGCCCTATTATTTACCAAATTAGTAGTCCCCCTATTGGTACCAAACTCCACATCATTATCGACCGAATTAAGAACATCAAATGGATTTGAATTACTTACCTCAATAGTAGGTTCCACACTTTTCTTAGATGCTAACTTATGTAACTTCAGCCATTTAGTGAACTCAAGCATCTTAAGTATGAAGTCTTCAAAAAAATTGTAGTTCAGAGGCCTGATTGTTCCTGGTGATACGCATAGTAGCAATCTTGGTGGTTTTATTTATCCGTGAGATTATATATCAAAAACAGATTTTTTTTTTCAAAAAAAGAATACACCTTAAAAGTCCTAAATTAAAAAAATTATTTTGATGAACAACGTCATGTTACTAATAAACACTGTAATATTATTTATCAAAGAAAACTTATTAACATTGGAGTTTTTTAGATGATCGTAGTAGTTTAAAAAGGTAATTAACAAAATATTCACTTTCAAAAGTAATTAACATAATATTTAAATTTTTGTTTCCTTTATACAAAAGTCAAAAAGGCTCTTGAAATGAGCTTTTTATTACCAGCCATCTTTATCCTCTTCTTTGACGTACTCGTTTCCTTCGTCTCTCCATTTCTGATTCCTTGACGGAGACGCTTATGATGTACGGCTTGATTCCAACATCATCGTCGATGTAATTTTATGTGTTTCTATGATGATTTCGACGTCTACAAAATAAAGTATCGCATGTTTGCTTTGATTACTATACTAATGAAGATGAAATCTGTTATCGACCAATTTAGGAACGTTGTGAAAACCATCTATTGCTGCACCACGTCTATTTCAAATAGCTATTTTCATTTTCAACTTTTAGTAGTACATTTTTTTCCCAACCAGATTAAAAAGTCCTCTCCTCTGTGATTTTAATGTTCAAATCTATAATAACGACTTTTGGCGTATGCATACTATTTGAAAACCTATAAAAACTTTAAAACGTATCAAAAAGTTAGACGATAAAAACCTTAAAATATATCCAAAGATTGGCGAGTTATCTAATTTGTCATTATGTTATCGATTTCGTCTTGATTTATATAAAAATTGTTAGTGCAAATATTATGATATTTAATCAATACATTTTCTTTTTGTTTTGGTGATAAAAAACATGTAACTTGTAACACATAACGTAAAGTGCTCAAGTTACTCGTAATCACAAATCATCAATGTATTCATACGTCAACATCTCTCGACGTCTCAAGTCTGCTTCAACAAAGACATAAGTTTGCACCATACGTAAATCACTAATAGTATGAATAAACAAACTTTAAACTTATTTAATGATCAAAGAAATAATTTTTTGTCTAAAACTTTACATTTTATAATGTAACAAAACCGTTTTACAAAAATAAATTAGACAAAATACTTTTGTAATCAAAAGAAATGTTTTATTCAAATATATATTTGAAATCAGATTTTCCAGCCAAAATCAGAATAACATGCCCTAGAAAATATTTCCCCACAAAGGACAAAATCAGGAACGTCCTATAAGGGGCAGCCCCCTGATAGGTATGGACGGACCCCTGATTGATAAGGGGTCCGCCTTCGGAAGAAGAGGAGCTTCGTGACCGAACCACTATAAATCACCGTGTTCAGTTTGCGCTTTCTTTTACTTTTAGCTTTACATATATATTTACGTTTATTGCCTTACATTTATATTTGCAATATGTTTATACTTGTGTGAAGTGTTGCTTATATTGTGTTGATTATGTTTGTGTCATGGCTTGGAGTCCATATTAAGTTTAGGTTCATATAAGTGTGAGATGCTCTAGTATATATATAGTTGTTGTAGAACCACTTGACACTTTTCATATTGCGTCATACTTGATCGGTGATTTGATACAAACGTTTTAAGTTTTTAAACGGAAACGTATTCACCCTTCCCCCCCACTCTACGTATTCCACGGTAATCAAAACAAACATGCGATACTTTATTTTGTTGGCGTCGGAATCATCGTAAGAACACGTAAAGTTCCGCCGACGTTGATGTTGGAATCAAGCCGTACATCATAACTGTCTCCAATGAAGGAATCAGAAATGGGGAGACGAAGGAAACGAGTACGTCAAAGAATAGGTTACAGATGGGTGCTAATAAGTTTTTTTTTATTTCATGAGCCCTTTTTTATATTTGTAAAAAAGGAAATAAAAATTTAAATATTATGTTAATTACTTATGAGAGTGCATATTTTTTTAAATACTTTTTTTAAACTACTATAGTCATCTAAAAACTCATTACCATTGTGATAAAAAATAATAGTTTCAAATTATATTTATCAATGAAATTATACATATAATAAACTAACTTTTTCCATAAAAAGAATACACCTTAAAACTCCTAAATTAAAAAAAAATCATTGAAACATTTCATTACACACGTTGTAGGCATTTTTATGATCACTTAATTTGTTTGAATTATTTGAAAGGAAAAAAAAATGAGAAACAACAAAAAGATTAAAAAACTAGCCACGAGTTATAGTTTTATTTACTTTAATTTGTTAGGCTGGATGGTGTAAGGAGGTGAAAGTCACCTCACACGTCAACGTCATATCAGCTTTCTCTCTCCATCTAAAACTCACTTTTTTTTTGGCAAAAAGTGAATGATATTGAAATTGATAAGAGATCAAAAATTGATCTTGTGAGTACATTGAAGGTTTGCAAAAGCAAACCGATTAAACAATAAACCTAACATCTTGAAAGTGAAACATACAACAATTGATTACTTGAAATTTGACTAATTAAACATAACCAAAAAACATCCTCGATTGCAGACCTTCAATCTCCATTATCATAAGACAAATGCTAGCCTTTGACTTGACTTGATGGCTAGAACATAGATCCAAAGATAAAAATGATGAACATCCCTGCAAAAAACTCAACAAACATAATCTCCAATACCATACCCACCACCGGACACAAAGACCACATAATAAGGGCAAAACACCCATCGGGCGACATTGAAACGGTTTGAACAGAATCTTGAATACCGAGTGCCGATGCCAACCTGTGAGTTGTAACGACGACGCAACCCAAGTGGGTGGTGGTTTCGCGAGATATGGGCAAGGAATCGGAGATGTACTTGTACCCGAGAAGCTTGCTAAATGATACACCATTGTTGAAAAAATGTCACATCTGAAAGAAGCTTTGGTTATTTTGTGAAAACCACTTAGAGTATCTAGACTCAAATATTCAGAGAAGGAGAATTGAAAAGATGTTAAGCTAGATTTTTTTTTTTTTTTTTATGGGGGGGTGAGTTAAATCCGGACCACCGGCATATAGCCGGTTGCCGGAGGGGTGGCGGCTGTGAAAAGGTTATATGGGATCTAGAGTTAAGTATATAGGTATTTTAGTCTAACAAGTTTTTTCTTTTAAATTCTTTTATTTGAGTTTCATCTCAATATTCGTCCCTACTGTTTGTCGTATAACGGATTTATCTCCGAAACTTTTTAACGGATCCAGTCCCAAACTTTTGACCCGAATCGGTTTAAGTCCCTCTGACTACTTTTGTCAGTCCACTCCCGTAAGTGGTATAAGTGGGGGGTATTTTCGGCTGTTATACCCTTTTAGCCTCATCTTCTTCCTCCCATTTTTTTAGGGTTCATCATCTTCTTCCTCCCACACACACAAATTAGTGTTTCAATTCACACACCCCAATCAAGATGAGTTCATCATCTTCTCCTTATATCCGACGCTACAATCAAGATGTTAGTAACAAAACCCATTGTTGACTAGCAAACCTCCACACTATTCCCATGTCAAACTTGCTTGAGACCCTGATAACCCTGTTAGAAGGTTTAGAAGGAGCCGAATCCGTGACAAAGTGCAAAGTGAATGTGTGGTGTATAAGGTTTTTGGAATCTTGAACTTCCTAGTGACTACTACGAAGTTTTGGTTTATTCAACTACATAGAGAGAACAAAGCATGAGAGGATGAACAGGAAGCGCTGTGGAGTGATGGATGGCACAAGAGGGATGGTTTCCGGAACAACTTCTTCGGTGAGAACATTTGTAAGTCTGAATTAACTTTTATAAGTCAAAATTTCAAAATTTAGAAAAGAGGTTGTATAGTATGTGTTTTTTGTGTAATGTTCTTGACTTTGTCACAATGTATGACAATGTAATGTAACCTGTTTCTGTAATGAATAAAAGTTTGTGAGGGTAACTACAGAAGGAGTATTAGGAGATTATGGTTTGGAAATGTAAGCTAACATAGTAAATTGTTAATCTGACATAGATTTGATGAAATGTAGCTAGATATGTTTTGGAAATGTATGACATTATTGTTTTTGTTTCCTAATGATAGACTTTTTGAAATCTCGAGTTTGTATGTCAGAGATTTTTGCTGGATGGTGAAGTTATTTATTATCCAACCAACTAACATTTTGCTCTATGAAATATATGCCAATAACCCTAAGTAATCATTTTCACCTCACCCTAGTCGTTTTCACTTACTTCTCTAGTCTCTGTTGAACATAATGGACAAAATGCAAATGGCTAAGACAAAGTACCAGGTAAGTACTTTTTGCTATTCTTATTGTTTTGTTAATCCTTACTTGTTAATCATTGATCGAGACTATGTTGAAATGTGGGGACTTCTAAATCCTTAGTTCCGCCATATTGTGTCATACCAGAAAGGCCAAGCCTGATGTTACCCCAATGAGTAGCGAAAGCTTTAAAGAGTCACCCTGCCACCCAGAAATTGATAATGCTTGTATGGGTATCAAATGACTTGATGAGTATATGCAGTATTATGATTACTGGAACACGAAGGGTGCAAGATGAAAGTAGCTGATGAAGAAGATGAGGATGAGGTCAAACCACCAAAGGATGAGACCAGCTATTTTATCAAGATCACATTCCCAGTTGACAGTTTGTTCCATTAGGTAGGCTATGGGATCAAACAGGATGATAAAAGCCTACAATACCTGTAGTGTGTTGGGTCTTGCAAAACTTGACAAGGTTTAGATTGAAGAAAAAGGTTGAAAAGAAGCCATCCTATGAAGTCAGTTGAAAGTTTTTGCAGGTGTGTTCCATGATGTGGTTGCAAGTGTGTATGTAATTGCTACTTATGTCCTTAAGTCTTAATAGTCTTAAGTAATGTCTTAAGTTATGTCCTTATTTTTAAACTCCTATTTCTATGGTCTGTAAGCTACTAAAACACCTTTAATAATTCAGTGTTATCATTAGGTGTTTTAGTATGCAAGGTAACCTATATGCAGTTGGTTAGCATTTACAACACCTAGTAAAATGGGTAAAAGGGAGATATGCATTAACAACACATTCATAACAATCAACAAACACACTGCATTAACAACACATTCATAACAATCAACCAACACACTTCATTAAAGATAGTTGGTAAAAAACCAGTGTTTGACCTATACAAAGTCAAATATCAACACTTAACTTACATCTTAAAGTACCAAAGGAAATAGACATAGTGTTTCACCTTAGATAGTCAACACATACAAGTACATAACTTAACTAGCTTGTGGTGTACTCTGTGTGGTTTGTGAACCATGAAC
Source organism: Tanacetum coccineum (assembly GCA_026074375.1). Classification (NCBI taxonomy): domain Eukaryota; kingdom Viridiplantae; phylum Streptophyta; class Magnoliopsida; order Asterales; family Asteraceae; genus Tanacetum; species Tanacetum coccineum. The sequence continues at coordinate 34,734 of BQNB010013197.1, read as the reverse complement.
ACCAGCTTGTTGTGAACCATGAGCAGCATCTCCATGACCAGCAACACCAGCTTGTTGTGAACCACCCCCTTTTTTACTCTTGCAGCCTCTTGAATTGTGACCAACCTGCTTACACGATTTGCAAGTAACACTCTTTCCTGTCTTTGTCAGCTTCTTAGACTTCATCATTTCATCTGCAAGCTCAGCTGCACTCTTTTTCCTTTTCTTAGGGGGTCTGCCAATCTGTGGGTGAGGTTTTGGTGGGATAATGGTTGTTGGCACATCTGATTTCTTCCAACCCTGTGGTCCATTCACTGGATTTATCTTAAATTTATACATCTCTTTCCATGTTGTTAACCAATGAACTGGAAGACAATAAGACTCTGGTATTCCAGTATCTATCCCATTATTTGCCTGATCCCATATGGAAGCAACTGCATGTGTGCAGGGTATTCCACTCAACTCCCATTTCCTACAACTACATACTCTTTCACTCAGATTAACCACAAATTGATCACCCCAAGGACAAGTTACTTGATACAAGTCACTACCATTCCATTCAACCTAGGAAAATTACATCCAATAAGTAAATCTAACACAAGCAAGTAAAAATTTTCATTGTTTAGATACTTACCTTCAACTTTGCAGCAGCCCTTACAATAAGCTTAAAGATCTTTGCAGTACTTGGTGTTAAAGGTCCATCACACTTGTCTTGCACCTTCTGAACATTCACAATTCTCTTCATAAGGTATTCCCTTATGTATTCTAGACAAGTGATAATAGGCTTGTCCCTTCCATCTAGAAGCTGCCTGTTTAGAACTTCACACAAGTTATTCAAAAGAATATTGCTTTTTGCCCTACCTGCAATACAATCACACCATAGTTAGACATAACCCTTAATGCAATACAAAAATAATACAAGTTGTACCTGTAAAGTGAGACCTAGCCCAGTGTTGTGGTGGGATCTTCCTCAACCATTCATAAGCTTCTAAGTTGTGATTTTTCATTTCTTCCATTCTTTTATCAAACTTCTGAATGGTGGAAGCAGTGGCACATTTCCATAACATTTCCTTGTAAAACTTACCTCTCCAAGACAATTTCATATTATCATAAATGTGTTTGAGACAAAACCTATGTTCTGCATTTGGAAAGTTCTCTGCTATGGCTGGTATCACACCCTAATGTATAACAGAATATATGAGAAAACTAGTATATATACAACACATTTAAAAAAGAGTTTTAAGTATGAAAATTACCTTTTGCCTGTCAGATATAAAAGTGAAGTTGGAGTTTCTGAAAAGCTCAAGATCATCACCTAGGCAGTCAAGGAACCACTTCCATGAATCCTTGCTTTCAGATTCAACTACAGCATATGCAAGTGGATAGATCCCATTGTTTGGGTCTACTCCAACAGCAGTTAGAATTTGGCCAGGGTATGGTCCAGACAAGAAACAACCATCAAGACCTAAGAAATCTCTTCCTCCAGCTTTGAAACCATCTTTTAAAGGTCCTAAACATATGTAGATCCGCTTGAACTTTCTTTCTTCACTGTCTGGATCTTCTGGTGGTTCAACCTCTATCTTAACTGTAGTGTTTGGATTCTTCTCTTTCAATTCCATACAGTAATCTCTTAACTGTGCATACTGCTGGCTATAGCTTCCCACAACTCTTTCATAAGCCATTTTTTTAGCTCTGAACACCTTCTGCTTTGATACTCCTACTTCAAACTTTTTCTGCAATTGATCCTTAAGGGTATTTAAAGTAATCTTGTCATTTGGTTTAATGGTTTCCTCTACATCCTTAGAAAGAAAAGTTGCTGTGCATTTTGATACTATTCTTGATTGTAGACATGTGTGAGTATCCTTAAGGGTTCTGACTTCCCAGGTGTCCTCATTGGGCAACTTGGACACTTGCATAGCCCAAGGACAAGCATAAGATTCCCTAGGTTTTGCCACTTTCTCTTTCTTAGAAATGGACTTGGGCTTTACTTTACTAATTGGGCCATTTTGATCACCAGTAAAAGGTATAACACTTCCCATGTCATTGTTAGCAAAATCTGGAACTTGGCCTTTACAAACAACCCTCACCCTTAGCTTGTCATTTTTTTTCAAGGATAATTGTCTTCTTTGTTCCACAGATACTCTAGTGACTTTATCCTTAACTAGTTTACTAGTAGCAAACTGTTCTCCTAGAAAGAAATCCTCTTTATAAAACTTTTCTTTCTCCCCTCTCCTTTACCTTGTATTGCCTTATTCCATCCTAGCAAAGCAACTTACCATAAAAATGCTTTTTCTTCCCCCCCCTCCTCACTAACACCATTCATCGAATAACGTTCCACCTAGATGAAATGCCTCATGGATCAAAAAACCTCTTCTAAAATAACTCAAACACTTCATTCACCTCTAAGAACTAAAACAGACATCTCTTTACAACCTAACACATTCTATTGCCCCGAAAAATTCACCCCAGGATCTGTGTGTCTCTTAAACTCAGCCATATCAACATCTACATCCTCTATCAAGTTCTCTTCATCCACAAAATAGTCACTGTCTTCACTATCTGAACCAGAATCACTACCTGAACCATTCTCACTACCTGAACCATTCCTACTTGATTGCCCTACTTCTTTCCTACTAGACTGTTGACCTTTCTTAGATTTTATAGGCAACTTTTTTAAGGACTCCCTTAACCACTCATCCTCACTTACATCAACCTCTGCCTCATTACCAGAACTACTATCAGGTTGAGTCACATCAATAATTGTAGCCAAAGGCTCTTGTGTTAAAACATGTTGCTTTTTAAACAGTATGGATCTGTACATCTATAACCCTTGAAACTTATAACATACATTAGCATTTCATACACATCTTATCAACAACTAATTCACTAAGACCATTTATCCTAGCTCTGATTTAGGTTTCCTATAATAATAGCCATACAAGGATTTTCATACCCTAACTCTTGCAGCATACTAGTTACTTCCACTATAGAAAAAGTATCAGAATCAATATCATCAACCCAATTTACCTTACCACCCTTGTAACGAGTCATAGGAGGAGGTGTGAATGTACCTCCATGGTTAATCTTTAGACAAAATACACTTGGAAACTCTCCTGTTGATAAAAACGAAAAATTCAAAATTAGGGTTTCAAAATTAGATTATACTTAACCTAATTGATTGACAAAAACAATTACATAATCTCGATATGGATTTGGCTTCTTGTCCCTTTTCCGAACCCTCCCTTGACACACAATGAGGATGTAAGTGAGGCGAAATCCACATTCAAAGACTTCTTTCAAATTGATTATGTATATAGGGGTACGTTATGGGGGGGTGGGGGGGGGTATTACAAATTTAGTGCTAAATTGGTTACTAGAAAGTTTATATATATGCCTAAAAAAGGGCGCCAACAATGAATAGAACGAAAATAACCCCCCCCCCCCCCCCCCCTTCTCAAATGCCACGTAAGCCAACCTTAAACGGGATTGACTAACAAAAGTTGTGAGAGGACTAAACCCGATACTGGTTCAAAGTATTGGTGACTTGGAACCGTTAAAAAAATTCGGGAGGACTAAATCCTGTTAATACCCGACAAAACATTAGGGACGAATTATGAAATTGAGTCTTCTATTATATATAAGATTCTTTTTAAAAAAAAATTTAAAACTTTTTTACTTTCAGCACACTTCACACGATCTTGGGCTTCCAGAAATAAAATAGCCCGTTCTTCAATACTTGGGTCTGCATCAGAAGCACACTTACATTTGCCGAAGCCCGAAGGTAATCCTAGAAGCACACTTACATTTGCCAAAGGTAATACTAGAAGCAGTCTCAACTTTTGGGTTTATCATGAGTTAAGGTGAGATCTGTTACATTCTATTTTTACCATACCCCGCCCCAAGATTTGCTTGTATACAGCCCAAAAATAATTTGGTTTTATGAGGCTGCCCACTACGGTTCGGTCGGCCGACTCGGTCGCCGTCGGTCACCGCCGTAGTGGCTAGCCGGTCGTGGTCGTGGTCGCCAGAGACCGTTTCTAAAATTCGTCGTCCTCACGACAATACTCGACCGACATATATTAAAATAAAAAAGTGATTTTCCAAGTTTTAATAAAAAAAACTTTTTTCTATTTTTTTTTTTTTTTGTCTGTGTAGATGCATGTGTTTGTGTGTGTTGTGGGAGTAAAAAGTTATGTTTTTTTAATTTTATTATTTTATAAATATATAATTTACACTATAAGTCTTTGATTTATGTTTGTATTGTCATTCTTTTGTAAATAAAATAACTAATAAGTTACAGTTAGTGATATTTTGAGTAAAAAATGATATTGTTTTTTATGTATTTGAATTATTTTGTAAAGTTTTTATTTAATAAAATTAAATTATGTTGTTAAAAAAATGAAGAAAAAAAATGAAAGTCGTCTCATATTAAGCAATGAAGAGTCTGATCGCTTCTAAACTAACCAACTGGAAGCAAATGATTCTTCAAAGTCAATACCAGCTGTCAGACGTAACCTTTCGCCTCAACCGAGCTTTGTTCTTCAAGACGCTCCATATTCATGCCAAACTTAATTTTTGAAAATCCAATTTGATTGGGAAGATAAGAATATTATCTGGACAGGTAAAAAGTATCCATACATCTAGACCGCCAAACTCATAATATTCCTTCCTGCATAGCCATAAATCCACACGGTTGCTTAGGAGCTTGCCATTGTAAAGTCTTGGTTCAACATGAAGTTTAAGAATTCATTAAAAGAAATACCACATCGCGTCGGTTTCTCCTAGCTGTTTCCTGTAGACGACAGGTCGATCTTTATCCCAATAATGTTATTCATCAAGCGGATGTTCTTGAGTCCACCTTTTGCACGTAGAGGTAATATTTGTTGTTGGTAAGTAACATCGATATTGACAGAAGTTTTGGATGAAGATGCTTCTGAACCACGGTTATCAGGAGCAATATAGGTGTCAAAACACAATTACTGTCAACATGATCGATATATGTTCAACATCAGAATCACTAGTGTCTGGTAGAGGTTATTTGATGAGGCAAGAGGCTTTTCAGGACTCCAGAAGCGCCTACCTGAGATAAATCTGTTGTGGAAGGAGAAACCATTTTGGCAAATCTCGGGAGTAGCCGGGCAGCATGAATCATAAACCGGAGTTATCGAAACAAACCGGAAGGAATCGGAACAACCTCAACATCATCAAACCATTGAAACCAAATCGACTACCTGTTTCTTTGTATGAGGGACACTAGGTGGTTCTGGGTCCTTTTACTAGTGGCAGAACGCTTTGCGTCCTGACTGTAAAGCATAAGTTCGAGTCTGAACTGTTTGGCACAGAAGTCATTTTGTTGAGGTTGCGAGCCTGAACTGTTTGAACCAGACGTCAAACCTTACGGAAGTTTCATCGAAGGCAACATGAACGGTTCCCCTGAATCATGCGCGTTCTTTTATTGTAGATTCGGTACGCCTTCTTGGTGGGTGCATAGCCAACAAATATACCTATATCTGCTTTCGCCTTGAGTTTACCAACGTCATCGTAGTCATTGGTAGGATAGCACAGAGATCCAAACACTCGGAAGTATTGTAGATTAGGTTTCTTATCCTTCAGCAGTTTCCATTAATAGGTTTTTTCCGAGAAGCGTGGTGTAACAAGAGATCGATTAAGAGTATAACACGCAGTGGCTACAGCTACAGCTTTCAGCCCATAGGAACAGTGGAGCTTTCGCAGAAGATGAAGATAGTACGAGCAAGCTTCCATAAAGTTCGGTTCCGTCTTTCGGACATACGCCGTTTTTGTTGTGGAGACCCGAGGTACGCTTTGTTTCATGAGAATACCAACACTCTCAAACCATCCGTCCGAGAGTACTAATTTACAAACTCTGTTCCATTATCTGTTTCTAACGAGCGAACAGTAAAGCATTAAGGGCCTCGTTGATCTTCACAATAAACTTCTCAATCGCTGAGGATTTCATCCTTTTTTCGAAGAAATTCGTACCCATCCAAAAATCTGAGGTGTAATCATCCACTATCACCAAAAAATACTTCTTCCGTTGATACTTTCTTGATCTCATTGGTTCCCCCGCAGAGGTCCATATGTAGTGTATGGAGAACTTCAGTATTGGTGTTTTCCGTCTTTAGTGGATGTGATGCTTTCTTGCTTTTACCTAGCTGACAAGATGGACACAAATGATCTTTGTCATATTTCAGACATGGGTAAACCTCTGACTAGATTTTTCCGAGCCAATTCGTTCAATGGTCCGAAATTCAAGATGATTCAACCGACGATGCCAATAACCATGAACTTCGGGAAGAGGGCTTTTTGTAGCAAGCCACACTGGTGAACGCTGACATCATAATCATTCCAGTGAGATGGAGTACAAGAGTTGGTTTATCCGTGGAACCTTTGAGTAAGATCCACCATAATCGAAGTTTGCGGATGTGACATGAATGCTGACGGAATGCAACTTCTAAACCCCATCACAAAACTGTCCTACTTGAGAATAGGTTGTGCTTGAGTCCATCAAACATAATAACCTCGAGAGATGATAGTGTCACCCAGTTTAATAATCACATAGCCCAATGATAGCTGCATAATCAACGTTTGCCAAAGTCACACAGTAACCCATGAACTTTTCTACACAAAGTTGATAAGACGTGCACGATCACCGGTCATATGTCTTGAGCATCCAGAATCCAAATACCATAGAACAATTTGTACTACCTGCGATAACACAAACATTCACGGTGATAGGATGCCCTGAAGGGTTCCGGTTAGTTAACAATCAAAGATACCAGAGATCCCTTTGGAACCTGCCTTTCGGAATCCACTAAGTTTCTGGTCTAGTCAAACCTAGAGAACCCATAGTTAATTGGTGGCTAGAACTAGCACCGGGGCATTCTATGCAAATCAATAGATTCCATTGGAAATCTTAGTTTAAAGGATGTTCTCAAATAATGAGAAATGCCTTCCAGTGGGCTTCCACTGAGGCTTGCTATTAGCAACAGGTTTGCTAATTGGTTTCCAGACTTTCTTAATTGGTTTCCATTCTTTCTTGGGTTTTGGCCCGTGGTAAAACCTTAGTCTTGGTGGGGTTTGACATTCACAGAACCATCAAACATAAAACCAAACAATTCATATGATTTGCAAAAACCAAGATTTGAGTTACATGCACACACAACATTGTTCAGTAGAAACAGAAACAGAAATGTTTAACAAAGCAAATTTAGAATCAACACGATTCTTTTTATCAAAAGTCCCCTATGGTGTGGCTCTACTCTACCTCGCATTCGCACTTCTTAACCGGCAATGAAACTATGAATCCGAGGGGCACTCTTAGGCACAGTTATTTGGCTTGTTTTCCAGAAGTGGGTTTTACTCCTGTAGACATAGGTACACACACGTTAGTTTGCTTATTAGGATGCACTACTGGTTTTTGAGTTGGTTTGAGTGAAGGTCTGGGGGGTTCACTAAAAGTTACGTGCTTCTTCTTAGGTACCCCACCTACCTGGGTTGGTTTGACCCAGTTTAGCACGTTTGGGTGTTGGAATATACAATAGAAACCTTAAGTTGTACATTCCAGGAGCAAGCACTTTAGGTGTCCTCAGAGGTTGAAGTCCACTAATTGTTGTACCGGTCACATGGGCTTTTAGCTTGGGTATTCTCAGCAGTGAAGGGCACTAAGCTTTTCCAGATAAGCAAGTAAAACGTGAGTGAGTATTCGTTTCGCCTTTGACAGTTCATATATCGTCATTTCAGACCTCACTTTTCTACTTAAGGCCATCCTAGCTGAAACCAAAGTGAGGTACTCGTATCTTTCCACAAACTGAATTCTGTCAGTTTCTAAATACTGTTGTCACAACTTACCTACAGTTGGAACCTACATTCAACACCTCAATGATTTATCTGAGCAAATCTAAATAAATTCCTGATAGTGTCATCATACCCTTAAGCTGTTGTCTTTTACTGTTAATTTCAAAAATTGCATTTGAGGCACTAGAAAGTGTCTATGCACTGTTTAATTCTGAAATTTAAAGTGTAAACTAACATAATTTCCTGTTCGAGAATTGCAAAAAAACGTTTTTCTTAATTCAGAAATTAGCTGTTTCCTTTCTGTTTTGAAATCTCATCCTTTCAAGTTCAAGAACTTTAGTGTGTTCCTTATCGCGGTGCAGATCTAAGAACTTCGTAAAGGCAATTACGAACAGGTGGCACAACAATTATCGGAAGAAAGCACAATAGACATAAATCTTTTTCTAAAACAACTCAGCAATTAAGCATTTCCATTTAAGATTAAAAAAGATTTTTCTACTCTAAGGTCAGGTTCCTTGTTTTTACCAAGAACCATTGTTCCATATTCCCCTCCAGTTCATCAAAAATCAGTTCAATATTCATATATCTCTTGAAAATGTTATCATTAGCACTTGGATATGTTTTTGAAATGTCCCGTAAAGTGTACAGGTTGTTGTTCAACAAACCTGTTATTGGCATATAAAACACCAGATCAAAAACTATAGTCCTGGTCTTTGATTGTTCTTTGTCTTTTATATGACACCTTCAAATTGAGGGAAAAAACAGCAATAACGTTTCCAAGACTGGCCATACCTTTGACCTTAGGAGGTCGACTTATATTACGAAGCAAAGGAGTAGCAGCGTGGCTGATTTACTAGCTTGACTAGCAATTTTGTGGCATAAAGCCAAATCGCCTGATCTCCCAGATAGGTCCTTCTGAGGAACGAACATAATGGCAAATTTAGCTTGTCATAGAAACCGTATTTGCGTGTTCGAACCAATGCCCCTGGTATTTCGTTCATCTTTTTCCATGCTCACAACCTTGGTGAAACCAATGACCTCTTCCACTATCCCCCAAAACTAACAGGTGTGATTGGGATGCAACAGGGGTATCCAAGCATCATACAAAAACAGGTTGAGAAAAAACTGCTTGGCCATATAACCTAGAACCTGGGTTTACGGTCCTAGTATGTCCTTGAGCACGTCATTGGTTGACTTTTGGGTATTCTTTGAAAGCATGGGAAAAAGTTTGTGTTTGGTATTTTTCAACTTTGCAACATATCTTCTTGCAACTTTGTTAGCATTTAACAACTATTTCATCTAGATAACTATCCTGCTAGTTTCTCTTCTCAGATAAAAACTTTTTCCTTTCAGATTTGTAAAAAATGCAATTTGATTTTTCTTTTCCTTGAAAGAGTGGACATTAGCAAATCGTTTTTCTTGCAACAAGTTCACAGCGTTACCTTTATTTAACGCTGAATCACAGGTCTTGTTCCTGTCTAATAGAAAATAAAGGATAAAAGACCTTTGTTTCAAGATCAAGTTTGACCTTGTTGGATCAACGACATATTTCTCTTATGGCTTGCATTGTAAGTAAACTCAATTTTATTAAGGTCTCTATTTCAAACATTTTTCTTGGTTAACCTATGCAAGTCCATCTAGTTGGGTTTGCAAGTCAGTTAAAATGGCAATCAAAGAATACTTTATTATCTCAGATGTGGTCCAAAGCAGAATACCCTCCGACCATCAGTATGGAACATTTTGCGGCTTCGTGCAAAAGAATACTGATGCAACGAATCGTAATTAGTCATCAATCATCAGTCCTCAGCATCGGATCCTAAATGTTCTTCCTGGTGGCATCTCCTGAATCTGATTAACCACATTATCAAAAGATTTGAATGTTCAATGGAGTTGGAACCTCATTGAATGTATTGTTGTTTGCACCAAGTTGGATGACAAAGTTGGCCATAAAAGCGACAGCAGCATTGGGGCCAATTTCATCCACGTCTGAGTCATAACGCAATACCTCGTGAAAATTGGCTTGAAACATGTTTGTTGTAGTCAGTCCTAGAGGTTGATCAAAGTGGCGGGTGCATTTACATCAGCGAGGGAATTGCTCTCAGCTTCAGCATCTAACACATCTCCTTTCTCCCTTAGCTTCCATCAGTAAAGCTTTATCTTTGAAGTACTGAGAGTCCATCTTTCTCTTGGGTTCTTTACACTGCCTAGCAACATGTCCTTCTCCTCTGCAGTTGTAACATATCACCTTCTTGCCTCGAGCACCTGTATTACCAACATTACCTGGAGCCTTCCTCTGAACTGGTTCAGTAACAATGTGACCATCCAATGCACCGTAAGCATGAAGTACCCTTGATTGGGAGGAAGTCCGGAGCTGGGTTTGTGGTGGGTGGAAACTGCTTTTTGGAAACCACTTGAAGAGATTAGCAATCTGAGTCAAAGGGCCAACAAAGTGTCATTCCGGAGACGAGCATAGTTGAGGACTAGGAGTTGAGGGTGATGAAAGAGCAGTGCAGATTGAGGTGTGAGCTACATAGGCCAGTGGATCAACAATACTTGTAGACTGCTCCTGTTTCTTGAGAGTCTTTTTGGCATGAGGCTCATAGGCTTTGAGATGAGTATAGATCTGAACATAAGGTGTGGTTGAGATATCCATGTTCTGTTTGACATTAGTCACATACTTTCCCCAATAAGCCGGAAGGTTGTTGACAAACTTGGTGTTCATTTGATGAGTTGGAATTGTTGAGCTGAGTAATCTACATTCATTCACAAGTCTTATGGAAACGCAACAAAGTAGTACATGAATTGATTCGTATCCCAATACACAAAGCGTTTCATACTCATCAAACAGATCTTCCTTCCTTTGTTTGAATAGTCCTACCTTATCCTTGCATAACAACATCCCCCACATTATCCCCAAATCTCCTTGCAAGTGCTTGTTTGATTGAGGTTGTTGAAGTATGTTCTAGGAAGACCTTGACTGAGATGATTTCAGCTTGAGTAACAGCCATCTCAAGTAATGTTTTTTCACTCTTCAACATGAATTCCAGAATCAAGTTTCTCTTCTTGGTGCAAGGCACAGCAGCAAATCAGTAGATGGAGGATCAGTGATCAAAGTGTGAGGTTTAGGGCCCATTTCATGTGATAGATTTCCAATAACTGCTTGCCATTTGGGTTTGCCACGAATTTACCAGTGTATACAATCTTCCAAGAATCGTAGTCACTTACAACCAACATAGGAGGAGATATCGGTAACCCATATGCAAGCATTTGTCACTTTCTTCTTGGATGCCATTGAATAAGTTAAGTTTAGTAAAATGACTGATCCGTCAAGTGATTGATGATTTGTTTGATTTGTGTTTATGTTTTTGTTGTTGTTTGATTATGTGTTTGGTTTAAGAGGGATAGCTTGATCGGTTCACACTAGAGTTAACTAGTTCGGTCCTTGAAAAACTAAAAATCGCAATAACATAGAAACCGATGTTTTTGGCCTTCGAAAAATCCTTAACCAACTAAGGTGATACACACAAAAAGCGTGATCCGTCTCGTTTTTTGTCTTCGATTTGAGAGTCCACGGGCCCTAAAAACGGACTTACGGATCAAAAGTTAAGCCGATTTTTACTGAAACTAAGACCCTTTTCGTCACACAAGTTTTTATCAAAAAAAACTTCGTTTCGGTCCCCAAAAAAATAGCTCGTTTCGATCGTCCGAGTTCGAACGTCTCGTTCGATCGTCCTCTCGTTCGATCGTCTTTCTCGTTCGATCCACTTGTTCGATCGCTTGTTCGATCGCTTGTTCGATCGCTTGTTCGTAAATCGCTTTGTTGTTTTCGAAATCGATTGTACGATCCTTCTTTCGATTGCTATCGTTCGATCGCTTGTCGATTCCCTTCGTTCGATTCTTCGTTCGATCGCTTGTTTATTTCCATGCTTCGTTCGAGATTGCTTATCGGTTCGATTGCTTCGTTTCGATCGCGTTGTTTCTACTCGCCCTCTCGTTCGATGCTTCGTTTCGAAACGACTCGCTTGTTTCGAAACCCATCCCTCGTTCGACACGCCAAAACCGAAACAGCCACCCAACACCTGCCTTGTTTCGAATCCCCTCGTTCGAAACGGCCGTTGTTCGATTTGTTTTTGATATCCACTCGTTCGAACCACACACGAATGTCGCTCGTTCGATCGAAACGACTTAAAACTCGTTCGATACCATCCCCAGTCTTATGTTAAACACTTTTTCGAACAAAAAAGAAAGAACAAACAAAAAAATTTACTAGATCGTTGATTTGCTAGACAAGATGGTTTGAGTGATATTAGATTTAAACATAAACCATCTATGAAATCAAGAATCAAAAACACAAAAATAATCAAAAAAACAACTCAACTATTTATTTTTTCGAAAACAATAAACAAAAGAAAATACAAACCAAATCAATACATCAATCTTATAAGTCTCTGAAACCAATTGTAGCTCCCCTAATCAATTCCCTGGAATGAAATCACAAGATCAATGGCAATGAAAAGATAACATTTAAAAAGAACTTTTGATTGAAAGAACACAAGAGTTGCTACAAAACTTAAGATGAAAAAAATGATAATGAAGACGCTAACCTAAATTTTTGGACTAAAACACTAGGTGTATTTAAAACCAACTAGAGTTGCCCTTTGAGGGCTTTGCTTTTTGGCTTTTTACATCCTTGACCCGTATAACCAGACATAAAAAACAACAATTAACATTGTCCCCTTTTCGAGCTAGACTTTTGTCTATGCATCTTCGAGTGACCGATGAGCTTCTTTGTTCGGGTTCAATTAATGTGATCCTAACAATCCGTTTACCACACGCGCACCCTTGGGCTCATCGAGACACCAACCGAACGCAGCCCTTGGCGGCCGGCGACTCCGACAAGAAAAAGAGGGGGTAAGAAGCGCGCGGGAGGAGAGTGTGGTAGTGGTTGGGTAATCGTAAAAGAGGAACACTTTTGAAATCGGCCGGAAAAGTCCGCAGGAAAAGTTTTCCGGCGGCGGCGCGACAGTGGTGGCCGGATCCGGCGGTGGTGGTGGCTGGCCGGATACTTTGGGGGAGAGAGAGAGAACTAGTGAATGTGTGTGTGTTTATAAGAGATGGAAATGAAAAAATATATATATAAAAGCTTTTAAAATATATAATAAAAGTTTTTATAAAAGAAAGAGTCAAATCCTTTAAATATAGGTACAAAGTGTAAACTTTTTAAATATACTTTTTGATTAAAAAGCGGTTTCGAGACCGTTTGGCGACTTAACTAATGATTCAATGCGATGAAACTTGACGCCTCCGTATTGTTTTCTAAATCATTTTCTGATAAAAAAACGTTATTCACTTGATAATATTTCATGAATATTTTATAACATTTAATAAAATATCTGTTATTTATTTTGTGAACCGGTTACGCCTAGTCTAAAATAGAAAGAAAATGGATTTCAGCTCGAATATTCGCGTTTTCAACAATAGCTTTTAATTAAATGCTAAGAGTATTTTTATTAAATATTTTTATTAAATAAAACGTTGATTATAATTAAATTAATTTAATTATTTTTCCCGTTCTAATTACTTTGCGAGGGCATTTTTCATCACCTTTCTTCCTGACTGTTTTCTTTTATCGCTTTCCCTTCCCCGGGTCTTCCTGGTTTAAACTAAAAAAAAGTTTGTCAGGAATGTCGTTTTACATCAAATTGCTTTAGAGTCCGAATAATGAAAACGTGATTTAACTACTCGTTTTTGATAATTCAACCTAGGAATAACTTATATCTCCTTTTAAAATTCCGAAAATTCTCGGATGTTACAGTACCTACCCCCCTTAAAAGAAATCTCGACCCGAGATTAAATTTGGGTGTTTATCCCGATTGTTGTGACCAAGGAAGACTTAAAATTTAAATAACCTCGTTTCAAAACAAGAACGCTAGATAACTTTATTCAGCAACATTCGGTGTTTCTACACTTCTTAATCTACCAAAATTTTGGCTAGGTTTGTCCAGGATATTTAATTAAATCCATCCCAAAAAGGGAATCTCAAAAATAATAATCATAATAGATCTTTTGACAGGTATAAAACCGCGTTAATAGGGGAAAGTCTCATTATAGTGAAAACCTCAAGAAGAAGGTGTAGTCCCCGCCCCCGTGAGTATAATTTGTTATAAGTTTATCAAATGTCTGAGGCGGATTCTCGTTTCAAATCTACTAATTGTAAGGTTCGATGATTCATATCAACGTGGCTTATGGATGTAAGTACCCAACTTACTTGGCAGTACCTAATTAATATCATGACTTAAATTGGTGTACTATTTGTCTGCAATGAGTAATTCAACTGAATACTATATCGACATATGCTTATCTTGTTTAAGGTGGGTTTTCATCCCCTTAGTTGAATAAGTTTGACAATCTGGTACCCACTCCATGGACCCCCACAACAGCAACCAGTACACAATAACCTATGACAAATGGTGATGGGATGCAGAGGGTGAGGACCCTCCGAGAAACAATATCCCCAGAATAAAGTTCAATAAATGAGAGGAGCTTGCGAGAGAGCTTATGCGATAGAACGGGGCGGATTAATGGTTCCCTCAATCGATAGTTTCGAGGATGACGCAACTTCCAAAGTCAATTGTGGTAACAAGTGATCTTTAGTTCCACGAACAAATTTCGTGATTGCAAGGATTTGCAATCGTAAAAGTAATGACTTAAGAATGAGATAAGGTAGCTCAAGCGAGGCCTTAAGATTTCTGCGGAGTGGCAAGGCACTATTGTGCTTCTAAACCTTTTTAACGGATTCTGGTGATTATCGAGTTCAGGTTCATACTCGTCTCATATCGGATACCATTAAGCCCACTCATTTATAATTTATTATTTGCATAAAGAAGCGTCCCAATTTATGTAAATAATAAATTGATAAACTTATGGTTCGGTGATTTATAATTTATTTATTTAAATTGAAAGAGGCGTACCCATCCATTTCAAAATAAACAGATTAAAACATCCCTACAAATAATTCCGCCGTTGCAAGCGCGTAACCCACATAACTTTCAAGGTGATGGATGACATGACGATGCATGTGCTCTAATGAGTATGGGACGAGTGTTCAAACTCGTCTTCAGGGTGGGGAGACCGGAGTAAAAACACCCAAAAAAATTTCGACCTAGATTTCAAGATAGGTAAAGAGACCTTAGGTTAGAGTAAACCAGGTAAAAGTCTCGATGAACCAGTCAACATAGCAATTATCATATAAATTCTCTTATTTACAAGTCCCGCCCCATACAAGACTTTGTTAATAAACTTAGATTTATACATAATCCCATTTAACAGAACTTGTGACAGGGCTTTGATAACAAACAATATATCAATTCAATACCAATCCTCATATTACAAGTCCCGCCCATACAAGACTTGTAATACTTAGATTCATATATAATTCCATGTAAACAAAAATTATAACGGTCTTCGTGTAATACTATATTGTATAAAGCTATGAAGAAAATGATATTCTTAGAGACCATTGTTTAACTTACAATGTCTGGGAAACGAAAGTGAGACCATTGTATGCAACTCACAGAAAGTTCTAACGAGTAGAATGAGACATTGTTTAACTTACAATGTCTTAAAAATAATTCCTGGTAATTTATATAATACTCATATATAAATAGCGACGAAATGTACGCGAAAGGAATGCAAGCATATAAATATAATATATATGTACTGCCACGTAAGCACTTAATACCAGCACGAAAAGTGATTGTTTTATTTTAGGTAACAATGCCTCCAATTACCTCACTAGATCATTAAAAGACCCGAAACTACATTCCACTCATATCAAATAAATTTAATCAACCCTTAAGAAACATAATTTCAAATCTTGAAAAACAATACTCTCATGAGGGTAGGGTTATGAGTCAAAACTTTGAAAACATGAGTCATATCCGTGCAAAGTTTAAATCAATTGACTTTGATTGTTTGTTGAACTTAAACGAACAAGTTGTTCCTCGTTTTGTTCTCGAGTTCTATAGTCAACTGAATTTTGATTATAACTCCACGGGTCATTTTATGGTCAACTTGTTATACAAAGTCATTCTCTCTCACTCTTGAGGAATTTGGTCAAATCTTAAAGATACCATTCAAAGGTCATGCGTCACACACCGACATGTGGTCACTCGACTACTTGTCAATAAGTGTTCCGAGTAAAGGTTGTTATAAAACTACTCCTCCGTCTCCAAGTGTCGTCAAGTCTTTCATTCAAATTCCTAGACAAGGTCAAGTCACTCGCATTAAAAATAAGAAAACCATTATCGTTGATAAAAATGAAATCTTAACTCGCGAAATTCAACCTCATATGAAACCATGGGTTTATATCATTCGTGAAAATGCCATTTGTCTAGGAGGTCATAAGGATCATGTCTCCGCTTGTCTTTGTCATATGCTTTATTGCATTAAAACCTCCACTTGATACGATCTAGCATTCTTCATTCTCAAAAGAATGGAAAAGACTCAAAGCAAACCTAAGGAACTTTTACCTTATGGAATGCTTTTGACTAGATTATTCAAACATGTTGTGTCCGTCTTTCCTGAGCTAGCAATTGATCTATATACCTCACATGATCAAGTCATGCATCCCCTCGCTCCTCACTATGAGCGAAAGACACGATCGGATCGTGGCATGAAAAGACCTCGTGAGTCAAATGCTAGTTCCTCCTCCGCCACTCTAAATCATCCATCCTCATCTCATCTGTTGGATGATCCTATTAATGAAAATGATGATGAATCATTTCATTCCAACTCCTCATCTCCATCCCAAAACATCTCATCATCGTCAAATGTTGTCTCTAGAGTCCATCAAAATCCTCCTTATGAAAGTCATTACTTAAACACCCATCTCTCTGAAACTATTAATTTTCAAACTCAACAATAAGATGCTCACCGGGAAGGGTTAAGGTCAATTGGACAAGCTCTCAAGAACATGATAGGTGGAAAACGGAAGTGAACATGTTGGCATAACTACTATGAGACTATTATTATTATTATTATTATTATCTTTCTTGTTTAACTCATTATATCTTTCTATTATTAGGACTAAAAATGGCAAATGAAAATTGCATTTGACTTGGATGATTTTCCCCATTTTATCAACGCTCTATGATTAGCCAAATGTTATGAATATGACATGCGAACAATGCCACTACTTGCTAAATGATTTGCATGCTAGTTTAGCACTACATATTATTGCTTGAATTAGTTGATTCTTTAATTTGGTAGTTGCCGAAATCACTAGACTTAAGAAAAAGGAAAAACTGGAAATTTTCATTCTTCTAGAAAAAGGCCCCCTTAAATATCCAGCGACCCCCCAATATATTTAGGACCGCCTGGTAATATGGGACCGCCGCCAGGGGGAATGAAAATTTTGAGTTTGCTTCTTTTTTTGTATCTTTGACCTTCTACCTACATTCTCAAGCCGTCATTTCCCTGTTTAGCTAAACCAATTTTGGCATCCTCTTCCATCCACACCATGCTTTGCCATGTTCTACTACCCTTTCCATTATTTAAATCACCAAACTCTTACACCTCACTACCACCATCACCTTCTTCATCCTACTCATCTTCTTCATCAATGTCTTGCTCAAACCACCATTCCAACTTCTCTAGAAAACCAAAAATGTCAGATAGACAAGTATGGAAACGCAAAACATCCACTCCAAAATCATTACCTCCTTCCAAAAATGACTCACCTCCTCTTCCTCTAAAAGTCTACTTATAATCTCCTTCACCACTATCATACAATCCCTTAAGAGATCAAATAATTAACCAACTCCACAACATCTCCACCATTCTTGATTCACACACTAATCCATTTAATGCCTACATTCATGCACCACCTTCACCACCACCACAACAAATTCATCCTCCTTCTCATGCTCAAGTTGAATTTCACTCAAGCTTTTGTCATTGTTGTAAGTTTTCTAGACACCAATTCCACTCCTTGAGAAATGAAATCAACTTCATTCACTTTCTTCTTACCCGTCTCGTACCTCCAACCCGTATCCCTCCAAGTCATGTGTCACCAACCCCTACTTTTTCCCTCTTTAATTAATCATTATCATATGATTAATCTACCTAAATAATCGACTTTCCATCTTTTAATTATGGCATCTTCTACTTTTCAAGAATTCACTAGTGTAGATTTATGCCTTATTATGTCTTTATAATTATCTACTCTCTATTGTAATGATTCATACAAATGTTGTATGAATTTGTCTTAGCTTCTATTAGATCTAGTTTTATTCGATATAAATGTATTAGTTGCATTTGCTATTGTATGAGTTTCTTGATGGTTGAATGAAACTCTCTTTTGGGTGACTTAAATATAATGTGTTGCTTTAAAATATATTTGTCTTGCACTTGTATTTCTAACTTTGTTTTGTAGCAAAATAATTTTCGTAAGATCGATCCCTTGGTGCCCTGAACAAGGGGGAGCTTACATCAAGGGGGAGTCTTAATATCGTCGATTTCTTCCTTCCTACTTTAACTCGACGATCATCCTTTTTGAATTCGACAAAAGGGGGAGAAATGGAACAAAACTCATTAATAATGTGTAACTATTAATTTTATACAAAATGAGTTTTTATTTTGTCATCATCAAAAATGGGGAGATTGTTAATACAAATAATGTCTAAAAATGTTATTTATATTTTTCGACCTCTCAACGTTTTGATAATAACAAAATGTAAACGTTTACGATAAAATTAAACGTTTACAAATTATTAATCGTAAAATTCCATTTCTAAGATTAGTAATCACTTAAGATATGAACAAACAAATCATTAAGCATGATTAGTGATCAAGAAAATATTTTTCTCTTATCCATTATATTTTTACAAAAGATTTTCACAAAATTAATTATACAAAATATTTTCTAATTAAAAGAAAAGTTTTATTAAATACTTAAAATTTGAAAATCAAATTTTCCCCCCAAAATGGAAGCTTCTACACCAGATACAACATTCCCCACAAAAAGACAAAAAAGGAGCGGAGTCTAGGTGGCGGTCCCCTTATAGGCCTGGCGGCCCCCTTATATATATGAGACCGTCGAGACCGCCACCAGTAACGTGCTATTTCCTGACGAGAAATATTGGTCCCACCTCTTACGCTAAAAATCAACACCTCTTTGCATTGAATTTTTCTCACACGTCTTCATCCTCTCTAAAAACCTTCTTTCTCTCACTAAATATCTTGATCACTAACATCTCTTGATCTTGTTTTAAGTGATCTATTCTTTTCTTCTCATCTCTTCCCTCTCATTCAAGTGCAAGAGAAGAACACTCGTATTCGTTAAGAAACAAAGTATTGATTAGTGATATCTCCTCTCTTCTTCTAAGTACCAAATCTTTATTGTATTTATTTTGTGTATTTGTGTGATTCAGATATTAATGTTAGTTCCGATTGTTGTGTGTGAGGGTTAGTGTTTTAGTCCTTAAAATACATTGGTAAAGTGGTAGATTGGTTCTAGCTAAGATTAGGACTCGACATTTAGCTTAGTGTCGGAAAATAACGTAAGCGATGTGTAAACGGTTTTCTTCTCCTAAAGGGAGCTTGTTGACATAGTAAAATCTCGAGTCGGATACTCGAGGAGTGGAATAGGGCAAAGAGGTGCTTCATAGTTGAACCACTATAAAATCTTGGTGTCTTGGTTTGGTTGTTTCTTTCCTTATCTCTTTACATTATTATTGTTGTTATCTAGTTTTAGTTTCGATCATTATTGCTTGTTCATATTGTGAATTGGTTAAACATATAACTCAAATCTAAACATTTTTAAAAGCAAACTTTTAAAACATAAACGAACCTGTAAACTATTCAACCCCCCCCCCCCTGCTAGTTTCCACAAAAAGAAAAATGAAAAATCTCCAATTTCTATTTTTGTGTTCATCATGAACCCTATACTCAAATTAAAAGAAAATAGATGAAATAACTTACAATTGATGATGTTGATTATGTTATGAATGAATGTAGATGTCTATTTTATCTTCAATTAGTGTTATAATGGGTGATTTTGAGTTTTGGGTTGTTTTATTCGTGTTCGTCGCTTCAGAGAAGGAGTGTGTTTGGTTTAGTGATTTGAATTTTTTTTGACTAAGTGAGGTATATACGAGTTTTCTGATGGAGGTCCTATATAGTCAGGCGGTCCCAAATATATTAGGGGGCCACCGAGGATATGGGGGCCACCCTCAGTGAGGGAAATTGGACTTAGTTTTGACGAAAATTTTACAATGAAGAGTGACATTTTAATTTGTATTTCGCGAATTAAAAATACTTAAAGTGCTTCGGATGAAGTATTTGAAGTTTTCACGACACATAAATGGAACTCGGACTAGAAGACAGAAGAAAAAGAAGCAAACTAGTATGATTTATGGAATGTGTTCCATCATTCCTAAACCAAGACGTAGGTAGTTAAACGATTCACGTTTAAGGGGTTTCGCAAGAATGTCGGCAATGTTTTCGACGGACGGCACTTTTTTGATTGAGATATGCCCTTTCTGGACATTATCACGAAGAAAGTGGTGACGAATTTTGATGTGTTTGTTTCGAGAATGTTGCACCGGGTTTTTGCTAAGGTCAATCGCGTCTTTATTGTCGCACATGATCAGGATGTCGTAGTCGATAAAAGCTTGTTTCATCCATAGTGCTTGTTGACATGCCTTTCCAGCGCTTACGTATTTGGCTTTGGTAGAGGATATAGCAAGAGCAGTCTGTTTCTTCAAGAACCAAGATGTCAAATAACATCCCACGAACGTATAAATACCGCTAATGCTCTTTCGGTCCACATAATCTCCCGCATGATCAGATTCGGCATATACTGTTGTTTTTATGTCGGTCCCCTTAGGATACCATAATCCTAAGTGCGTAGTGCCTTTAATGTATCAGAAGATACACTTAACCTCTTCACGGTGAGAGGTTTTGGGAGCCTCTTGGAAGCGTGCACAAAGGCATATACTAAACATGCTATCGGGCCTACTTGCCGTTAGGTATAATAAACTACTTATCATGCCTCAATACTTGGTACTATTTACTGACTCATACTCTTTATCTTTTGTGAGTTTGGTATCGGAGGACATGGGGGTTTTCATTGGTTTAGATTCTTCTAAGCCAAATTTCTTAAGCATTTGTTTAATATATTTAGATTGTTAAACAAAATACCATCTTCCACTTGTTTTATTTGTAGTCCAAGGAAGAAGTTAAGTTCGCCCATCATGCTCATCTCGAACTTGTCATGCATGATTTTGGCAAATTCGTCACACATGTCTTGACAAGTCGAACCGAATATAATGTCATCGACATATATTTGAACGATGATGAGGTTTGATCTTTTCTTCTTAGTAAAAAGAGTGTTATCTACCATTCCTATTTTATATTAATGTTTAATAAGAAAAGCTTTTAATATATCATACCAAGCTTTGGGTGCTTGTTTAAGACCGTATAAAGCTTTCTTTAGTTTGTAAACATGATCCGGTTTTTCAAAGTCAATGAATCCTGGAGGTTGTGCCACATATACCTCCTCATTGATAAAACCGTTTAGGAATGCACTTTTTACATCCATTTGGAATAGCTTAAAATCTAAAGCACAAGCATAAGCTAATAGAATCCTAATTGACTCAAGTCTGGCAACTAGGGCATAAGTTATATCATAATCGATGCCCTCTTGTTGATTATAGCCTTGAGCAACCAACCTAGCCTTATTTCGTGAAACAATACCGTTCTCGTCTAACTTATTTCTAAACACCCACTTAGTTCCTATGATTGTCATATTCCTAGGTTGTGGAACTAACTCCCAAACATCGTTATCAATGAATTGATTTAATTCTTCTTGCATAACGGCTATCCAAATTTCATCTCCTAAGGCTTCATTCACATTCTTAGGTTCTATAGTTGATATAAAATAAAAGAAGTTACTTTGGTTTTGGGCTTGTGACCTAAGGGTTCTTTGATTAAGGTTTCCTATGACGTTTTCTAGTGGATGGTTCATAGATTCCTTAATATTGACTATTTCGTCAATCTCTAAGGATTCATCCTCAATGTCATTTTCTAGGTTTTTCTTTTCGGTAACCTTAATTGCTTCTTCATCTAAGTTATCATCCACCAAGGGTGATGTCTTAAAGGGTGGAGGAGTTTCATCTAATGTCGCGTTGAGTGACTCTTCGATTTTCCTAGCATGTTTGTTAAGGATGATGTATGCTTTACTATTTTGGGAGTATCCTAAAAAGACACATTCGTATGACTTTGGGTCAAACTTGGTAAGGTATTCTTTGGTGTTTAAAATGAAGCACTTGCTTCTAAACACTCTAAAATAATCAAGAGAAGGTTTCCTACCTCTCAAGAGTAGGTGTTTTTCCTAGGATGACTCTAATTAGAATTCGGTTGAGAATGTATGTTGAAGTATCTATGGCGTTACATCAAAAAATTTATGGTGACAATTGCTCATTCAACATAGTCCTAATCATTTCTTGAAGTGTTTTATTTTTCCTTTCGACCACGCCATTTGATTAAGGAGTGTGTGGAGCTGAGAAGTTATGTGTAATTCCATTGGCATTACAAAATTCTCTAAATTGCACCTCATTATAAAATTCCCTACCGTGGTCGGTTCTTATTGACACTATAGTACATCCTAATTGGTTTTGAATTTTCTTACTAAATATTTCGAATTGATCGAAGGCTTCGGTTTTGTCCTTAAGGAATCTAGTCCAAGTATACCTAGAGTACTCATCTACTATGACTAAGGTGTAGCGGTTTCCTCTGTAACTCCGTACGGCGGATGGACCGAAGAGATCCATATGAAGGAGTTCTAAGCATCTAGTTGTTGAGTTCTAAGCATCTAGTCGTTGAGACTATATTCTTAGTCTTATGACTAGCGTGAGATTGCTTTCCAATTTTGCAAGCATCACAGAAGTGTTGATCAAACTTAAGCTTAAGTAAGTTTCTAACTAATTCCTTAGATGCTAACGATAGAATGAGATGCATATTTGCGTAACCTAATCTCCTATGCCACAACGGGGAATTTTCATCAATCATTGCTAGACAAATTTGGTCTTTAGGCTTATTTCCTAATTTCATCACATATAAGCCTTTCTTCCTAATACCTCTACCTATGACCTTACCATCCTTAGTGATTTCAATATCATGTTCAGAGAAAGTTACTCTATACTTATTATTACATATTTGTCCTATACTTAACAAGTTAAACTTTAAGTTATCTACGTGTTCTACATTATCTATTTTGAGAGAGTCATTCAAAATCGTACCTTTGCCAATGATGTTATCACGAAGATTACTACCAAAAATAACATTACATCCGTTGTATTCCTTGTAGCTTGAGAAGAGCTTCCGGTTACCTATCATGTGTTTGGAGCATTCGCTATCCTTTATCCATTCATCGGGTTCCAAGTCAACTCCAAGGCATATCTATTTATATAAGGAAACACCTCAAACATTTGGTCCCCAATATCGCATGGGTCCAAAGTTGTTAGTGTTAAACATCCCTTGCATTTGATACAATTGGTTGGAATGTGAAAATGGAAGACACATTTCCCATGGCATGTAACTTTGACGTAGGAAGTTGTTTCAAGTTACGAGAAAGCCACGTGGTTGATTTTGTCAACCAATGTTTCTTTTTGGTTGTGGTGTCTTAGGACGAGGATAATTATTTGTGACTCTTCTAGGTGGTGGAGTTTGATCTAAAGTTTGGTTTTGAAAATCCAACTCTGGGTTTTGACAATGGTTTATAAAATTGTTTGACTTCATTATCACTAGCAGCTGGAACTTTGACGTTGTTTACTATTATGTGTTTTGGTCTAGGACCCAAAATAGATTTTTGAAAAGACATACTTTTCTCATATCCAGGTGTACCAACTGGTGGCGGTCCCATAATTGTTTTGGGGGACACCTGAACACTTTGGGGGCCGCCCATATTTATGGGACCTCCATCAGAAGACGCCTTTTGCTGAGCTTTCACAAATTTTATTTCTTTAGTTCCATTAGATGATGCTTCAAATGAATTAAACCCTAAACCTAATTTTTCACCGGAGGGTTTTTGATTACTTAACATTTCATTTAGACAATGTGTACTCTTTTCAAATTCATTTAATCTAGTAGCTTCCTCTTTGAGTTTTTCATTCTCAATTTTAAGCATATGACATTTTACACATTCGAGATCAACTCCCTTGTTTTTCTTGAGTGTAGACACTTTTTTCTTTAGAACACTAAGTTCTTTTTCTAAATTATTTCTAGTGGCTTTTAATCTTTTGTTTTTAGTGATTATCTTTAAACTCATTTTGCACAGTTTGTCATATTCATTATCTAGCACTAAGTCATCTATTGACGAGTTCTCATCACTAAAGTAGGAGGATTCGGAACATACCTCACTTGATGCTTGAGCTACTAGACACGTTTCGTTATTGACTTTCTCATCATCTTCTTCACCGCTATCACTCCAAGAACCTCCGACAAATGCTCTTTGGTTCTTGTCTTTCGGTGGTTTTGGACATTCTCCAATAAGATGATTCGGGTCGCCGCATCTAAAGCATTTTCTATCACTTTTACCGTTTTTGTCGTCTCGGCTTCTTTGAAACGTCTTTTTGTCGTTCCGAGGTTGTCTCACGAATCTACCTCTTCTCTTGAAGAACTTCTTGAAGTCTCTTACCGCCATGGCGTATTCTTCGTCTTCACTTCCGGAAGTCGAACACTCTTCATCACTAGATTCTTTCTTAGCCTTTAAAGCAAGAGATTTCCTTTCAACTTTTGCTTTGACTATTTCATTATCATTTTGTGAACTTTGAGGTTCCCGATGAGTTCATCAAGAGATAGTGACGTTAAGTCTTTCGACTCTTCAATCGCCGTGACTTTTTCTCTCCATTTAAGATGTAGAGCCCTAAGAAACTTCCTATCATAGTTCTTGATAGAATAACCTTCATCAAGAGCTTTTAGACTAGTAATAATAGTGTTAAATCTAGCAAAAGCACTATCTATAGATTCGTCTTCGGAAATGACAAATTGTTCATATTGTTGAACCAAAAGGTCGATCTTATTATCTTTGACTTGATTATTACCATGATGGGTGATTAACAAAGTTTTCCAAATTTATTTTGCCGTGTTACACATGAAAATTCTTTCATATTCTTTTCTAGGCAAAGCATTAGAAATAACCATTTTAGCTTCATTATTTTTTGTAAGTCTCTTTTTAAGATCATTGCTTTGTTTTTCAAAAGGGATAACCTCATCTAATTTGGTTTCTAGATTTTGTTGAATGGGTTGAAAATCATCGTTGATAATAACATGCCAAAGATCTAGATCTTTTGATTTAACATATGTCTTGAATATATTTTTCCAATAAATAAAACTGTTGGGAATAAAAGACTTCATGATGATCTTGGAGTTAATACTGCTAAGGTTAGAGTTACAACTGCTAAGCAAAACTTAGTGATGTTCAGTAATCTTAGTGAAAAATATACTAAGTAGTTAGTACTGTTAGTTACTACTGCTAGAGTATATTACTACTGCTAGTGTAACTTAGTACTGCTAGTTAATATTGCTAGTGTAACTTAGTACTGCTAGTATATGTTAGTACTGCTAGAGTAAAGTTAGTACTGCTGATGAAGAATGAAGAAAAATATTCTAAGAGTTTACTATTAGCATGTAGTACACATTGTTATTGTTGCTAGGATGTAAAAGTTACTGCTAGCTAAAAGTTCAAGTTAATGTTGCTAGTACAATGTTATAATTGCTGAAAGAGTTTATGTTGACAAAGAAGAGGTCAAAGACTTATCAGAGAAAGGATAAAGATAGATTGGAGATCAAGAATACTTATGAGATAAGTATTAAGTTATTTGTAGAATAGATCATAGAAAATATTCTAAGATTTAGGAATATATTGTAAATCAACAGGACTCCTTGGTGTATAAGTATAAGTTACTACTGTTTATACACAGTTAATGTTGCTACTGTATAAGTTACTACTGCTAGTGTTCAGAGTTAATGTTGCTGGTACAAAGTTACAACTGCTAAAAGATTACAACTACTAAAAAGATAAAGACTACTCAGAAAAGATAACGACTGCTTAAAGATCAATATTACTTAGTTGATAAGGATGGTTATTTATAGAATAGATATTTAAGAATATTCTAAGTTTTTGTAATATATTGTAAATCAACTAGGACTCCTTGGTGTATAAAAGGAGGTCCTAGGGCATAGAGTTAGATATATAGAAATCTTTTATTTTTGATATCGTCATAGCTTCAAGGTTTTGTAACCCTAATACTAGGAGAGTATTTGTATTATTTGTAATAATAATATTGGAGCTTTTATTGTTGAATTAAAGTGTGTTCTTGTGTTACTGTTTCATTAAAGAATTCTTCTTATATTAAAGATTAGATTCAGCATAATCTTTAGTATTATCAAATAAAGTTTCTTAACTAAGTTGTGTTAGATTTATCTAGCATAACTAAACCTTTCACAAGCTAAGGAATTCAAGATCCATTAAAGTGGGATCAACAAGTAGTATAAGAGCTTGTTGCTTTGAGAAACTTTACTAAGAAGACATGGATCAAGACTCAGTATATATGGTGGCTACATCAAAAGTGCCTATGCTCAAACTAGGTGAGTATGAGCTTTGGAGGATGGGGATGGAACAGTACATCCAGATGATTGATTATTCTCTATGGGAAGTCATAGAAAATGGTAATGCACCTCCAATAAAAAAGGTTGTTGAAGGTGTTGAGACTATAATTGCTCCTTCAACTGCTGAAGAAAAGGCACAAAGGAGGTTAGAGTTAAAGGCAAGAAGCAATTTATTGATGGGCATCCCTAATGAACATCAATTGAAGTTTAACTCCATCAAAGATGCCAAGTCATTGCTGCAGGCTATTGAGAAGAGGTTTGGAGGGAATGTTGCTACTAAAAAGACTCAGAGGAATCTTCTAAAGCGGCAGTATGAAAATTTTACTTCATCTAGCTCAGAGGTGTTAGATCAAACCTTTGATAGGCTTTAAAAGCTTATCAGTCGGTTGGAGATTCATGGTGAAAGTATCTCACAAGAAGATGTAAATCAGAAGTTCTTAAGAAGTCTGTCACCAGAATGGAACACACATACCATTGTGTGGAGGAACAAGCCTGAGATAGATACATTAAGCTTGGATGATCTTTACAACAACCTGAAGATATATGAACCAGAGGTCAATGGGACATTAAGCTCAAGCTCAAACATACAAAACATAGCCTTTGTGTCCTCAAACAGCACCAGTAGTACAAATGGAGCAGTTAATACTGCTCATGGTGCTGCAACTGCTAGCACTCAAGCTACTGCTGTTAACTCAACAACAATTGATAACTTGAGTGATGCTGTTATTTGTGCTTTCTTTTCAAGTCAACCAAACAGTCCACAACTTGACAATGAAGACTTGCAACAAATTAATCTTGATGATTTAGAAGAGATGGATTTAAGGTGGCAGATGGCTATGCTAACAATGAGGGCAAGGAGATTCATAAAGAACACTGGAAGAAAGCTTACTGTTAATGGTAATGAGACCATTGGGTTTGATAAGTCCAAGGTGAAGTGTTATAATTTCCATAAAAGCGGACACTTTGTAAGGGAGTACAAGGCTCCAAGGAACCAAGAAAACAAGAATAGAGAGAACACAAGAAGGGTTGCGCCAGTGGAGATAACTACCTCCAATGCTTTGATCTCATGTGATGGTCTTGGTGATTATGATTAGAGTGATCAAGCAGAAGAATGTCCAACTAACTTTGCACTCATGGCTTACTCTTCTATAAGTTCTAACTCTGAGGTATCTACTTATTCAAACTGTTTATCATCTTGTTTAGAAAATGTTAAAATTCTTAAAGAACAGAATGAACAACTGTTAAAAGACTTAAGGACATCTAAGATAAATGTTATTACTTATAAAACAGGTTTAGAGTCTGTAGAAGCAAGACTTCTAGTTTATAAAAAAAATGAGCCTGTTTATGAAGAAGATATCAAGCTCTTAAAACGTGAGATTCATTTAAGAGAAGTAGCCATTACAGAGCTTAGGAGGAAGTTGGAACTGGCTCAAAAACAAAAAGATGAAATTCAGCTAACAGTAGAAAAATATGAGAATTCATCCAAAAGATTAAGCAAACTAATAGACTGTCAGATAGTTGATAAGTGCAAAATATGTTTAGGGTATAATATTGTTCCACCTCCCTATACAAGAAACTTTATGCCTCCAAAACTTGATTTGTCATTCTCTGGTCTAGAGGAGTTTGTGAATGAGCCTATAGTTAGTGAGCCTAAAGTTAAGAAGCCTGTAGTTGAGACTAGTGAATCTAAGGCTAGTGCAGACAAGTCTAAGGCAGTTAAGAAGAATAACGGTGCTCCAATTATTGAGGATTAGGTGTCTGATAGTGAGGAAGAAGATATACCTCAGGCTAAGATTCAAAAGAAAACAGTTAAACCTAGTTTTGCTAAAATAGAGTTTGTTAAATCTAAAGAGCAAGTAAAAACTCCTAGGAAAACAACTGTTAAACAAGGTAATCAAAATAGGCAGAACACACATAGTCCTAGAGGAAACCAAAGAAACTAGAATCATATGATGTTTAAAAAATTAGGGAGTAATTTTGAGACGTTTAACAAAGCTTGCTATGTGTGTGGAAGTTTTAATCACATGCAGTATGATTGTAATAACCATCAGAGACAGTTTAATAATAAAAAGATGGTAAAACCAGTATGGAACTATACTCAAAGGGTGAATCACCAGAATTTTTCTAGAATCACTCACCCTAGTCCTAAAAGGAACATGATTCTAAAAGCAGTATTAATGAGGTCTGGCCTAGTATTACTTACTACTGCTAGACCAGTTAATACTGCTCAACCAAGATCAACAGTGAATAATGCAAGACAAATGACAAATGTTTTTAATAAAGCACATTCAATTGTTAAAAGACCCATTAACAACAAAACAACAACTAAAAACAATAATTTTAATCAGGGTGTTAATACTATTAAGATAAAAATGTTAATACTGCTAGGCCAAAAGCAGTAGTTAATACTGCTAAGCCAAAAGCAGTACTTAATGCTGTTAAGGGAAACCAGGTTAATGCTGTTAAGGCCTCAGCTTGTTGGGTTTCGAAACCAAAGACTAAAGTTTTAGACCATGTTTCTAAACACAATAGTGCATCAATGAAATTTAAAATATATGATTATATTAATGTACAAGGCAGATCCAAGTCAGTGATGGCTTGGGTCCCCAAAAGAGACTGATTTTCTTACCACATGTGCAGGTTAATCCACAAATAGATTTACAGGACCAAGGAGTGATTGACAGTGGATGCTTAAGGCATGTGACAGGGAACATGTCCTATCTTATAGACTTTGAAGAAATTGATGAAGGATATGTTGCCTTTAGAGGTAACCCTAAAGGAGGGAAAATCACAGGCAAAGGTAAAGCTAGAATGGAGATAGTACCTGGAAAAGATTACATTATGCTACCATTATGGCATGCTAATCTACCATTCTCTTAAAATTCAAAGAGTTTTCCTGATGTTGGATTCAAACCTTCAGGAGATAATGAAAAGAAGGTTACTAAAGAACTAGGAAAAGAAGGTGGTGATTCAAGTAATGATCAAGAGAAAGATGATAATGTTAACAACACTAACAATGTTAATACTGCTAGCACAAATGAAGTTAATGCTGTTGGTGCAAAAACAAGCATTGAACTTCTAAATGATCCAAATATGCCTGAATTAGAAGATATTGTTTATTCAGATGATGATGAAGATGTTGGTGCAGAGGCTGACATGAACAATTTGAATACATTTATGCCTATCAGTCCTATTATAACTACAAGAATACACAAAGATCATCCAGTTGAACAAATTATTAGAGACTTGAATTTAGCACCTCAAACAAGAAGAAAGAAAAAGAATTTGGAAGAGCATCGTTTGTTTAGTTCAGTTCAGCAAAGAACAAACCATAAAGATTTTCGAAATTGCTTGTTTGCTTGATTTCTATCATAAGAAAAACTAAAAAAGGTAATTCATGCATTGAAAGATCCAAGTTGGATAGAAGATATGCAGGATAAGCTTTTACAATTCAAATTACAAAAGGTTTGGACCCTGGTGGACTTACCAAATGGCAAAAGGCCCATAGGCACTAAATAGGTTTACAGGAACAAGAAGGATGAAAGAGGCATTATGATAAAGAACAAAGCAAAATTGGTTGCTCAAGGGTACACACAAGAAGTAGGGATTGACTATGATGAAGTCTTTGCCCTTGTTGCCAGAATTGAAGCAATTAGGCTATTCTTAGCCTATACCTCATTTAAAGACATTGTGGTGTACCAGATAGATGTCAAGAGTGCTTTTCTTTATGGTAAGATTGAAGAAGAAGTCTATGTTTGTCAACCCCCAGGATTTGAAGATCCAGACTTTCCTGATAGAGTATACAAAGTAGAAAAGGCACTTGATGGACTGCATCAAGCTCCAAGAGCTTGGTATGAAACCTTGTTAACTTATTTGTTGGACAA
Source organism: Tanacetum coccineum (assembly GCA_026074375.1). Lineage (NCBI taxonomy): Eukaryota > Viridiplantae > Streptophyta > Magnoliopsida > Asterales > Asteraceae > Tanacetum > Tanacetum coccineum. The sequence goes on along the minus strand of BQNB010013197.1, from coordinate 4,384 downwards.
TGGCTTTCAGAGAGGAAAAATAGACAAGACTTTGTTTATCAGAAGGGACAAAGGTGATATTCTATTAGTTCAAGTATATGTAGATGATATCATTTTTGGCTCTACAAAGAAGTCATTATGCACCGAGTTTGAGAAGATGATGCATAAGAAGTTTCAAATAAGTTCTATGGGTGAACTCATATTTTTCTTAGGACTGCAAGAAAAGCAAAAGGAGGATGGAATTTTTATCAGTCAAGATAAGTATGTGACTGAGATTTTGAAGAAATTTGGTTTTACTGATGTCAAGACAGCAAGCACACCTATAGAAACTCAAAAGCCTTTGATTAAAGATGAAGATGGTGAAGAAGTGGATGTTCATTTATATAGATCAATGATTGGTTCATTAATGTATCTTACTTCTTCAAGACCTGATATTATATTTGCAGTGTGTGCCTTTGCAAGATACCAAGTCAACCCAAAAGTGTCACATCTTCATGCTGTGAAAAGAATTTTTAGATACTTAAAAGGTCAACCTAAACTAGGCCTTTGTTATCCAAAAGATTCACCTTTTGATTTGGTAGCATACACTGATAGCGATTATGATGGAGCAAGCTTGGATAGGAAGTCTACAATAGGAGGTTGTCAATTTATTAGGTGTAGATTGATTTCATGGCAGTGCAAGAAGCAGACTATAGTTGCTAACTCCATAACAGAGGCTGAATATGTAGCTGCTAAGTGCTTTGGATTCAAAATCAATTGCTTGATTATGGGTATAACTTTATGCATACAAAGCTCTATATTGATAATGAGAGTACATATGCATAGTTAAGAACCCTGTTTTTCATTCAAAAACAAAGCACATTGAGATTAGACATCACTTTATCAGAGATTCCAATGAAAAGAAGCTACTTTAAATGATCAAGATTCATACTGACAAGAATGTTACAGATTTTCTTGTAAAAGCATTTGATGTAAGTATATTTCAATATTTGATTGCTAGTATTGGAATGCTTAATCTTTAAAGTCTTAATTATGAAAATAGTGAGAAAAAGAATTAAGAGAATTTGTGAGTTGAAAAACAAAAAGAGAGATGTGTGATAAAAACGGATATAGTGATTTTGTGAGAAAAAGAATTGAGAGAATTTGTGAGAATAAAAACAGAAAGAGAGATGTGTGATAAAAACATATAGAGTGATTTAGTGAGAAAAAGAATTGAGAGAAGTGGTGAGTTGAAAAACAGAAAGAGAGTTGTTTAAAAATAGAAAGAGAGATTTATGAGTAAAAAGAATTAAGAGAAATCAAAACAGACAAAGAGATTTTGTGAGCTAAAATGTTAATTTGATGATGGAAAAGCTGATTAGAATGGAATTAGAGTTAATGCTGGTGATTCAAAGTTAATGCTGCTAGGCGTAAACTTACTACTGCTTGGGAAAGTTAATGCTACTAAAGGAACAGGGGAATGACTACCTGTAATAAAGCACATGCTAATATAAGCCGACCAGAAGAAGCAAGGCTCTAGATTACCAGATCCTGGACACAATATTCCTAGAGATGGAGAGCCCCTGCCTTTTCTAGCCTCTCCTTCTTACTTGCTTACCTAGCTCTTGTCTTAGTGACTCTTCCTCTTTTCTAGGTTTTTCTGAGTGTGAAAATGGTAGATTTTGCATTTGCCAATTAATTGGATCCGCCTCGATTCAATCAATAATGGGATTCTTGGCTAGAGAAAGGTTCTGTGACATGGACGCCCAGCCCAACTCGGTCGGTCGGTTGGCCCACCTAAGATATTCAAAAATGATCGATCGATTTGATCAAATTTGAAAAAGTCTTTCTCACTATTCAGAACAGTGGAGCTTTCGATCAAGATGTTCTCGCCTCCCCCGTTTGGGCTCTCGCTCGAATCGGAACCTTTATGGGTAGGCTTTCGACTCAATCTAATAGCCTACCTATCGGGCGCCAATACAATAAAAGAGAAAGTTTGCGCATGGGCCCATTATCTGATGCAGAACCGATGCGAGAGGGAGAATCAATATGGGAGAAGGGGGGATTGAGAGCTTTCAAGAACCAGTGGAAAGGAAAGACTTGTTCCCTGCATTCCTTTCTTTCCAAAGAGAGTCATTAGTGCTAGGGCATAAAAGCTTTGATTGAATGAACGCCACCTTGCTTGTATTGTTTTCAAACAAATCCAATGTTGGGCCAAGCGTTGCCAGCCGGTAATAGCCGAAGGCAAAAAAGGGGGAGATAGAGAAGAGGAGATTCAGAATAGTCACTCCACTCCATGGATAGTGCACACAGATTCTTCTTTCATTTGCAATTCCTTTCGGGTCGGAAACGTGGGCTGCTGGTGGAATGAAACCTTCTCCCTCTTCTTCCGCTTTACAACCGGAATAAGGAACCTTAGAATTCACCCCGATGAAAAAATGGGATTTGAGAGGCTAGCGAATCGGAATTGTATGGAATGTCCTACTCCTGCCCGAGCTTTCCGATCAACCAATCCCCTATTTCAGGGACATCTGTGTTAGGTAGGCCCAGGGATCACTGATTAGTCGAATGAGCCCATCCCTCTGGCCTATCATTTGTTGGTCGATCCGGCTGGCGGCTCCTGCGTCTGGGGCCCCTTTATACTAGTTTGCTGCTAGGAGTCCCTCTAGTCGAATCCATAATCCATAGAAGTCCCAATAGAAATTGACTGACATGGCTCTTCCATCGACGATCTACTGCTCCCTCTTAGTTGCAGATGCCCATGCTTTGATTCGAAAGCCCTAGCCAGTGATGAATCCCCAGGAAGAGAGGACTATTGAATTCCTCCTCCCTTCAGTCCAGTTTGAACCCGTCCCAGCAACGAACACCTTCCTACTGCAAGGCTTTGCTCTGCCCTTCCACTAGAATCCACTCCGGGTCGGAGGAGCAGCTAATCCAACTTCTTGAGATATTGAAGAACGAACATTTGCTTGAATTCCTTGCCTCACCCTGAGATGAGAGGGAAGGTCGATTTGACTCGAATCCTGGACCTGATCTTTCATCCTACACCGGTTAATGATGCGATGGGAGAAGTTTGTCTTTTGTCATTTTTCATCAATGCTGGCCCAGTCGAGGTTCGTCCATGCCCAATCCCAATGGACAAACCTTAGCCCCTAGCTCTATAATCCACCCTACCCAGTCCCTGAAAGCCCTCCCGGGGCCTAGCCCTCTTTCTTCGAGTCTTAATTTCATCGTTGACGAACACCTGCGCTAATAAGACAAAGAGGGAGTCTATGCCTTGAATGAATCAGTAAAGTAACAACGGATTAGTGGAATGAGGGATCAAGAGACAGATAGGGGGAGAATGGCAATCATTGGTGGACCTTCCCTTGAACGAGTCACGGAGCTCTCAACGGAGTGGTTTAGGTTCTGGAATTCCATCTCTAGTTGGGGCTTTCGGTTCGAAGGTTATAAAATGTGGTGCGGGTTCATCTCTCTCGACCAGTTCAGCTTCAAGGGAGGGTGATCGAGGGGACCCAGACTTTAGATCTCTTCTCTATGGCGGGAGGTCTCTTTCGTATCAAGAGTGTTTTGGGGAGGCCAGGGAAGACGGATTGGATCGAGAGGCGATGCTTATACCTCTTCTTTATCGATAGGATTCCCATCATTTGCAGTCTCTCCGGCGAAGGAGATAAGGGCGAGGGACCGAACATGTTCTATCCTCAACCTCCATCCGTCATTAGTAATCTCAATTCGCTTTTCCTATTCACTAGTACAATGCGCGCTACAACTAGCAGCCCCTTACTAGTAAGGGAAAAGGCTAGCGCGCAAAGGCTGATGAAAAGCCAACAACTTGTTAGGACTAGGTTTTGGCTTGCCCCTTTCTTCTTATTAGGAAGGTAGGTTTGGAACCCTATACAAGGGGCTGCTTGCTGCTCACCCCTATCTCTAAAGGGGCGTACACTCGTTACCACTAAACGACAAAGCCGGTAATTCAGTAAAGCACCCCACAGTGTATTACTAGGATTAAATTTCAAATTTGGTGTCTATCTTGTAGTCATTTGGTGTCTTTCTGCTCCTTCTACCTATTAACAAGTCTTTTCTCTGAACAATTCACCCAAATTTGGCCGGTAGCTCAGTTAGCCTGACATCATTGAATTTCACGCTTGATCGGCGGGGAGGAGCATCTTAAAGTATGGGGCAAAGGATCAAAGGCTTTTACTTTGTCACCCGGGATCTACCACAGGTTGGGTTTGAGAGCCGTGTGATAGGCGACTATCCAGCACGGTTCGGAGAGCACTTTTAGTCTGCGTTGGTGAATGGAAGCCCCCCTATCAAGCAAGAAAGAAGCGACTCTTCCCACGACGAGTCATCCACTAAAAAGGACCCTCCCTGCGGTGCGCCCTTCCTTGAATTATTCGGTCATGCAATACTTATTGAAGACAAA
>BQNB010013196.1:0-77663 GCA_026074375.1 Tanacetum coccineum | reverse complement strand
AGATGTAATACTGCCCATAATAAAGGAGAAGCAAAGAGATTAACCTGAATCAAGAAGAAAGACTAGAACAAGAGGGACTATGCAACTAGAAAAACCTTGAAAATTTATCAGCAATGGTGGAAGAGTGAAAGAGATGAAAAAAGGAAACAGTAAAGCGAATCAGCTATTTATACCCATGGTATATTTAAGTTTGGTTACGGTAGGATGACGACACGTGCCAGGACACTTCCCAATCAACGGCGCGAAAACATGGTAAAAAGATAATGATAACAGCTGGATGCGGGACCCAGGCGGTCAAATCATGCAGAAGATGAAAGGACATGAAGAGTCCACGTAACCAACGATAAACTGCCAAAACGGCACAAAGACCGCGGAGAAACAGAAGGAGTAAATGAAAATTTGACAGCGGAACCTTAAGTCTAGTAATGCTTACCGCACGCTATAATTGTACCACGTACAGTAAACAAACTAGACTGGGGGGACTTGATAACGTATAGTATGAGCACCAAGCTTACTGGGCTTAGTTCATAATATACGTATATGGGCCCAGGCCCAATACAGCAAATAGCTGGACTGCTAGGCCTGACAAGGGTCACGCTCCGGATATTTCAAAGACGCACGCGAGTATCTACTCAGCCGCACCCGTGCGCCTCCGCGGACAAATACTGACCGCGGAAGAACACTCGCGTCCGCAAACACGATTATACGTGGACCCTTGCCCGACAAGGGACCCACTCCGACCACTACTAAAGTAACCGAAATACTAGGAAACCCTGGTACTAGACACCTATAAATAGGAGTCACAGTACATCCCAAAAGGTACACAATTATTCTTATTCTATCTGACACATACTCTGACAATGAATACTTACTCTCACGCCGGAGTCTAATCGTGAGGTCCGTCTTCACGGTAAGGCTAACGGTTTACTTTTAATTGTGCAGAAAATCATCACTTCTCTTGCTCTAGTACAAGATCCGGTACCCAAGTCGCTTGAAGGCCCGACCCGATAAGAGACTTGACACGCTACCAAGCCCAGCACAAATTTTGTACTAACAAGTGGCGCCATCCGTGGGACGCTTACGCAACCACGTTTTCCTAAAAACTCACCATGAGCACTCACGAACAAATCACAAACAATCCCACGTCCGCCGTGAGGAACACAGGGGGAAGGAATGGTCCCCAGGGTCTTGAGGAACCTATGTCTGACGAGATTCTTAGGGAGATGTGCGACAAAAATTATCATCAACTTTTGCCACTCATCGCTGAAAAAATGAAAAAAGAAAAAGAGCAGAAAGACAAACTCAACGCGGTAAAAGCACGATTGATCTACGGTGAAGAATCGCACTACTCTGAATCCAAGACACCAACCGCCCGAACAGAACCTAGAAGAAGGCACGGAGACAGGTATTCCCGAAGCCCATCACCGCACGCCAGTGTATTCAAAAGACTTAAGAAGAACAGATCCCCTTCACCGCAGCCCCGGCCGCGGAAAGAAGGAGGCGTGTTTAATAGACTGGGAAGAAAGGAGCCAGCTACATCCGCACGTTCTGATAGTCGTCGGCGAAGTCCCCAAGCAAAAAGAACTGAAGTTGAAACAAGAAGGCATCAACAAAAATCCCGTACGACTAGCCAATACTCAGAAAGTGAGGACAGTGAAGGAGGTCACTGGAAATCTAAGTCAAGAAGGCAGAAATCAAACACCTATGAAGACGATCTCTATCAGCCCTGGACATGTGAGGAAAGAAATCCTTTCACACTACGGATCCGGCACTTTAGTCTTCCGAGAACTAGGATGCCCAGCCATGTCAAAACATACGACGGAAGCGGAGATCCGGAAGATCACCTAAAGTTATTTCAATCGGCCGCAAAAACAGAAGGTTGGGCAATGCCGACATGGTGTCACATGTTCAACTCAACCCTAACCGGGAATGCCAGAGTTTGGTTTGACAAGTTACCAAAAGAATCGGTTGATAGCTACGAAGATCTAAGGACAGCATTTAGGGAAAATTATCTTCAACAAACAAAGCACATCAAAGATCCGGTAGAGATACATCACATCAAGCAAAGAGACGGAGAATCTACGGAGGATTTCATGGAAAGATATAAGGCAGAAGTCCTGGACGTAGAAGGTGCTCCGGAATGCATGCGAATCTTCGGATTCATGCACGGAATAACTCACCCTGGGTTAATCAAGCGTCTATATGAAAGAATCCCGAGATCCATGTTTGACTACAATAACCGTCTAAACAAAAAAAATGGTACAAGTAACAAAGTAAAATAGCTGACGTTACATACGTAAATGACTTATTTAAAGAAATTAGTATGAGTATAATTAGTTTATTATTTAAGTTAACGTAGAGTATAAATGGCTTTTATTTATTTTTTTAATTTGTTTACAACCCCAAAAAACAAGAATTAAACATAAGGAATTCCATCTACCTTATTTAAATTTTATATTAACCAAAAGTATACTGACGAAATCTCTCAATTTTTTAAACAATATAACTACCAGCTGTTACTGAACTAAAACACTTTTTTTTCATTGGGTAACTAGTTGTCTCACAATATTAACACCATAAAAACTCTCACATTTTAAAGGCGTTTGTCACTCACAAAACGGGTACAAATAGCCTTTCACAAATTAAGTCATAACCTTGAGCAAGGAAAATGTTTGAATGCATGTAATATCATTTTGTGAAGATACGTATAAAAATTTTCAGAATAGATAATCAACGTTATTCTAAAAAAGTTAGTACATCGGAAATGCATTAGAAATACAAAATACGAAGATTCCTTATTGTACCCCTTTTTATTATACAACAGTTTCTATACTTTTTTGGCATGTTTAAACTTTATTTATATTTCGTTCCGTATTTTCCCGTGTCACAAAATTTTATAACATAGAACAAAATTATAAAATAAAATACAAAAAAATAGGCAAAAAACTAAGATGGGTACGAACGGTGTATTAAAATTAGGTAACGGAAAAACCATGACAGCCAAATAAATATCAATGTGGCCGTATTATAAAATAAACTATTCTTGTATTTGCCTATGATTTAACTCTCCAAAATCTGCTAGCTTGACCACCCATGTTTGTTACAATATCACATGCATGCAACTCCTAACCAATATTTAGTCTAGAACCAGAATATTTAACATTATAACTTTAGATGTTTTTTCTTAAACTTTATGTTAGGGATGCTCGACTCATAGCCCACACCCCCATCTACTAATTAAGATGGAAAGGGAAAGGTAGGTCAAAGGCGTTGTATAACTATCAGCAATGTCGATTTATCCAAATTCAAAAATTTAACGAGACTAAGCTGAGGTTTAGATTTTGTCCTATGTATTATTGCATTCGATAATCGAACTGTCCCTGAAATCCATCTTTTGTCCTAACTTGTAACTGATACGAGAACAAAATGTTTGATGCATGATAATTTAAACTTGTTGAAGTTTGAACCGATATGTATTATCAATCTCAAAGAAATGGAATATGTGCCAATCTGAACCATTTAGAATGGTTTAAACTTCATTATAAACTAGTGTGTCGATATTACTCCAACACACGTGTAAAGTAGTGTGGGTGCAGTGTTCTTTTTTTATTTCCGTTGGTATACGTTTTGCACATATCGATTATATAATTCTAAAAACAAATAGGCAACGATTATCCCCTGTACATTTGGGTGGTGAATATATAAGACTGTAGTTGCGTTCAGTTGACCCACTGTAATTATAACAATCACTTATTGTAGATGCCAAATGTTCTAACAGTACTCTACAGATTGTTATTGCCAATTAATGTTTATTTTCATATCATGCATGATGACTCCAACACATTTCACTATTTCACTACACTGGTAGTAATGTATTTTATAAACACTTGTTGGACCATGTGTTTTATAGCGTAACCTCTGTTTTTTAATTTCTGAATTCTAACAAATGAGAAGTCTTTCAAATAATTGTTACCATGCACGATTCATTTCTAAGAAACACGTATCGTGTATGAGTGCTAGAAAGTAAAATCTCATAAGAATTTGGCTAATGGACCCCAGGGCCCAGGTTTTGTATTTTAGGACAATTTTTTCAGGCCCACACATATCCTTTTGTTCCTTTGATATTGTTGACATTCAAGTCTTTTAATATGTTAAAAATGCAAAAAAAATTGATTTGTGAAAAGCGTAATAAAAGCAACGTGATTTGTAAAATTTGGCATTTTGATTCACGATATTAACGTTTCTACTTATCCTTACGTACTCATACGATGTGAAAAAAGATATTACGGTTGCACACATGAATAGCACAAATACTCGATCTCTTGTCACTAAAAGATAGAAGAACTTTAATCATTGAAATGTCACGATATTTTACTGTACGGTTAGGTGTTTTTCACATGAATAAATTACTACAAGACAAGTTAAATAAAGGAAAAAGATAATGATTTTTTTTTTGGACATATAATGAGGGGCAAAGCAGTCAGTGAATTTGTGGGCATCACGTGCTCCTGGTATCCACTTGCAGCTGCAGCACTTTCTGATCCTTCTCGTCCTTAAATGGTGTTTTTTAGTAGACTTGGTATATGCTACTGTATTTTCCTTAGTTTAGGGTTACTATTAATTAATAGTTATATTTTGAACCAGTTCCAAAAAGTTATAGACTATAGATTTCCTATGCTTGAAGATTAGTTTCTAGATTTTGATCGTTATTTAAGATGGTTAATGCCATAGTCGAGTCTTCTCTAGCATTTTGTGTTGATTTTGAACGAGTTCCAAAATGCCAACTTGTTTCTAAATTCTAAATAGCGTTTACTAGAATGTGTGCTGATTTAAGATAACTTCATTTGGATTGTTTTTTTGGGCAAAAGCAAAGATGTTATTAGGGCGCAAGAGCTGCAATTGGATATAAACGACAATGAAACATAAAACTAACATAGCGTTTATATATAATCAAAATTACATAAAAGTCCACCATTAACTAAAAAAAATGTTTTGTATTATGTAATGAAAGTTAGAATTATACAACGTAATGATTCATTACAAGGATTTACTCATTATATCAAAAACTATCATTTTCCTTCCTTAGCGTAGTCTTTGGTATGTTGTAATCAAAGCATGAATGAAAAAAAATATTACGATGGAATGAAAAAATATTGTTTGTTTACATATATGAAACGTAATGATTCATTACAATGAATGACCTATTACACCAAAATCATTCCTTAAGGGCCCCTTACTTTTTTTTATTATATCTTGTAATGGAATCAAAATTACATAAATTACATCATTAATTAATCACATTAAATAAACTTTTTATCATCAATGGGTATTTTAGTCTTATTATTAACGATTTCATTACGTCTTATCATACAAACCAAACATGATTAATAATAATAATGAATCATTACATTACAGTATTTATTCCATTACGTTGTTTATTCCATTCATTTGACATTTCATTCCACCCTACCAAACGAACCCTATGGGTCCCCTTTTTTTCATTACGTCTTGTAATAATCAAAATTACATAAAAGTCTACCATTAACTAACCACATTAAATAAACTTTTTATCAACAATAAACATTTTAGTCATTTTCTTATCATACTAACAGAACATTATTAATAGGGTAATAAATTATTACATTACATCATTTATTCTCTTAATTTGATATTTCATTCTGTCCTACCAAATGAACCCTTAAACAAGCAAAAGTGTCAAGTTTATCAAGACCTGACAATTCCAACCCATTCAAACAAAAACAAGTCATGTGATACGGCTAAACATCACCACACTCATAAGGTTTGGTTTGGGTGAAGTGAAACTAGAGTGATGGTACCAAAATGTGTCACCGTCAAACTTTGTGATTATGTTTCATAAGAATGGGGTCTTAAAAAATGGCCAAAAGCCCCAAAAGCCCTAATTAGTAGACAGTTATATGAACTTATTAAAAAAGCGTTTTTCAATCATCCCTTTTATACTTTTTTTGGACGTTTTCATCCGCTTTCTATCCGTATGTTATAGACTGATTTTGTCCATTTTAAACGTTTTTGTACGTTTATAGGCGTTTTCATACGTTTAGTACATTTTTTACGTTTTCGAACATTTTGTCCTTTTTTTACGTTCTCTTCTGTTTTTTACGTTTTCGTTTGTTTTCTTATATTTTCGTCTGTATTTTACGTTTTCGCCCGTTTTCGTACTTTTTTGTCTGTTTCGTCCTTTTTTACGTTCTCGTCCGGTTCATACGTTTTTGTCCAGTTTCTTATGGTTCCTTACGTTTTCGTACATTTTCGTCTGTTTTTACCTTTTCATACGTTTCCGTCCGTCTTTTTACACTTTCGTCCGTTTCGTACATTTTCGTACGTTTTTGTCCGTTTTCGTACGTCTTCGTCCATCATCGTCTGGTTTTTTTTGCTATGTTTTCGTCCTTCTTTTTATGTTTTCGTCCACTTTCTTACTTTTTCGCACGTTTTTTGTACGTTTTCGTCTGTTTTTTGCATTTTTGTTCGTTTTCTTACATTTTCGTCCGTGCAAAAACGTATGAAAACGTAAAAACAAACAAAAACGTAGAAAACGAACGAAAACGTAGAAACACGCAAAAAACGAATGAAAACATAAAAAAACGAACGAAAAAGTAGAAGCGAACTGTCACACCCCCAAAATCTGATAGCAGCGGAAAGGTAACCGGGGTACGACGTCATGATTACACAATGTACAAGTCATAGGAACGACCTCAAAAAGAGACGTTTTAAAAGATAACATTTTACACTCGATAATTGAAATATCAAAGTTTCACAAACAAGGTCCCATAAGTTTCAAAATGACACGAGCGTTCAAAACATACATAAGTTTAAACATGACATAAGTTTTTAAGATTTGAGTTTCATCAAAGGAAAATTTACAACAAAGTCCATCCAATGATATCCACGCGGCTCCCATATCATACCTTAGGACCTGAGATTAAAACATGCTAAAACAGTCAACAAAAATTATTAAGTGAAATTCACAAGTTTAGATAAGTAAGTGTATATGGACAACAAGATTTAAGTAAAAGGCGTCAATGAAACACATTCATATGTCAAAATATTATTATTGCACTAAGCTCATGACACCGAGCCTTAACAAGTAATGCAATCAATCAATGGTGATGCCCAAAAAATGTAGGATGTTCTGCCAAACACGCTAATGGGTACTTCAAATGTTAAATGCGTCTGTTTGACATGGTACAGAGGTTTAACTACCCGTACGGGGATTGTCAGTCCCAATAGATCTATCTACAACACGCACGCTTACTATAATAGCAATTAACGGTTCATGATTCAAAGGGGACTTAAATGGAAGTAGCGGGACTTAGGTATTAATATCAGGCATAGCATACGGTTTTTAAACACTTGTGTCCAAACGTAAAAGCATAGCATGTAATCTCCCCCGTGGAGTTTTATAAAATAATTAAGTAGAAAAAGGGGCTATGAACGCATCTTATAGTGAAACGGCAAAAGCAAAAGATATAAACGTAGAATAAAGCAAAACACTCCTAAAAGCAACCTAGAATTGATGGCGCAACTTAGAAAATGAAATAATACTCCACACAAAAGGAAAAATAACAAAAGAAAATTTTTATAAAACATTTTTCCGTAACAAGTATGGCATTGCACTTAAGATTTTATAAATCATGTTTTACCCAAAATATAATGTCTATTTCTGTATTAATATATCCCAAACATGTATTTATTTTATTTCTTATGAGTCTAATCCATAAAGTTTTACACATCCATTTATAAGTGTAAATACAATAAGTCGTTTTCAAAATTCTGCATTTACCTGAATTTCCAAGCTTCTAAATCTTAATCCGTAAGGGAAAATTCCCTAAAAAACATTTTTAAGCCAAAAGAGTCCGGGGCGACTGTGCGATGGGGCAACCTCACCACAACACGCCATGTGTCCCATATTTTATTATTAAAGTACAAAATGTATAATTTGGGCAACTTGTCCTTATGGGCGACAAGGGTTTTTTAGTTTTTTTACATTGGTTTACTTGTACATTTGTAGACAAATTGACAATGGATTCATCTAGTTTTATCCCTTAAAATTAGCACATATTTATCAAAAAAACACACAAACACAAATAAAAAAACACAAATCATTATTCATCCTCACCCACCAACCCACCTTCCACCGACCCCACACAACCACCCCCCTATCACCCCTCACCTTACACACACCAAACATTGACACCAGTACACACACAAGATTTATATCAAACCCTCACAAAACAAAACCCTAAAATATACATTGATCATGAATAAATTAACAAAACAATTAAGGTTAGTTTGTTTTCCAAATGAAATTAATTCTTTAATTTTGGTAGGGGGAGATTTATCTTTTGATTGTTCCTCATTTTTTTTTAGGGTTTTAATTTTATTATTTTTTGGGTTTTAATTAACTCTTTGTTTTCCTTATATTAGGATCAATGAGTCGTCATTCGATAAAGTATTTTCTCCAATTTATGGGTTTAATTAAATTTAAATCAAAAAAGTTAGTTGTTTAAATTGATTAAAGCTTGAGATAATAGGTGAAAATTAGACCGTTAACAAATACATTTTAACGTTTTTGGTTATTGTAGATAAGGCTTGAATTGATAAGTACAAAGTGTTAAGATAGAATATCATGCCACGTGTGTTTCCGACTCCTTTAAATAATGACAGTGAAAACTGTAGACAGCAAAAGATTCCTGTGTCTAATTGATTTAGTAGCTTATTAAACCCGCTTATTGGCGTTAATTTGATTCAAAAAAGATTGTTGCATCAAACTCGTTGTTTAAACCCATATTAACCATATAGTTTCCTAAATAAAGTAGACATGAGTAACAATTGAAGTGCCCGAAATATAAGGTTAATGCAGATGCCAGAACCATAAAAAACAGCCTTCACGAGAAAACAAAACTTGAGCTTGGATTATAAAACTGAGTTCCAATTACTGAACTAATACTTACTGTAGACGCTTTTAACTACCCTCCCAAAAAGAAAAATGTTATTTACAGCCTATGATTAGGTTCCATTACGAGTTTAGAGTTATGGAATAGCAATATTTAAGCATATAATCTTGACAATTGTAGAGGGGTATCTAGGAAATGGCTTATATGTGTATCGCAGATTCACGTTTGTTAAGTGCGGAAACTTTTCGGCTTTATATAAGCTCATTATGACATAAGAGCTTATATAAGCCGAAAAGTTTTAAAATAAACTATAAAAAGTGAGCTTATGAAACATGACATAATGAGTCGTATAAGCTGAAGAGTTTTAAAATAAGCAAAAAGGGTGAGCTTATGGAACATAAGCCCAAAATCAAATAAGCTATGCCGGCCATATAAGCCAAAACAAACAACCCCTAAGCTTGCAAATATGGTTTTGCTTAACATAACTACTACTAACCAAATTTTGTATTGAGAATTTTATATGAAACTCTCAAATAGGGGGGTAATCCAGTACTCAAGCCGAGTTGAACACTTTTGAGCTCGAAACTCAGGCTTGACTCAAAAACTCAGGATTGAAACTTGACTCGAGATCATGTGATTCATGCTCAAGCTTAATGATGTAATCGGTGCTCTCGAGCTCCGCTCGACTTAAATAACAGTATTGGAATATTGGTATTTATGTTTGAGCTTGACTCGACTCGATTTACTTGTATACTAAGAAAAGTATGGAGACATACATATACATTACTGTAAAAAAGACACAAGTTTGATAAGGCTGGTATAAATGTAAATTTCTTAATGATGTTAACACTGGTATAACATTTTGAAGCTTATTTGCTTGTCTTGGACTTGTACAACAGTTGGGTATGTCAAGTGCTCTGGAGGAAACTTTATGTGGACAAGCTTACGGAGCAAAACAATACAAAAAATTCGGAACTCAAACTTACACCGCCATTTTCTCACTATTAATAGTCAGCATTCATCTATCTGTTTTATGGAAGTACACGAAAAACATACTCATTCTGACTGGCGAGAGCCCTTTAATAGCACATGAAGCCGGAAGATTCATAACGTGGCTTGTTCCTTCAATTTTGCTTATGAAACACTTCAACCACTTGTTCGGTATTTCCAAATGCAAAGCATGCTTTATCCTATGCTTATTAGCTCAAAATTCTAAATGTGGGTCCAAAGAATGGGGAAGTGTCTGTACCTGGTGCAACAGTAGTTCAAAATTCTAAATGTGGATCAGTTTTTGCATTTACTACAAATCAGAAAAGCAAATCGTCATGCAGTAAACACAAAGCTGAACACTGAATCTTCTCATAGCCATGCAATTCTATCGGTTGTCACAATACAATGAATTTGTATTGCTCGCCACCCATTTTTGATAGGATTTTCACCAAACCTCTTCTCTTTGTAATCGTGCTGTTCTTGGTAGCATTAAATCAGGAGCCGACTGGAAGTAAAATTAGTAGTATATTGTTGACCTGAATTATGAATACTCCTTACAACAATAAAAACATGTACATCCATTTTGGAGGAGTCAAAACACCTATTTTCAACCATGAAAAAATCGATTGTATGAAAGACCAAGGTACCAAGTTATGGGTGCTTTGTGGCCTTAATTGTGAGAGATAATGGTTGTTTAACCATTACTTGTTTAATATGTTGTCTCCTCCCTAGTATGACTGTATGAGTATCCAACTGTTTTCTTTTTACTTATTTACATATTACAAAGTATGTTTGCTAATTTAAGCAGCTCAAATGATCTCATTTTAAGGATCACATAAACGATATATTTACATATCATATGTTACTGATGTGCAGAGATATTAGCTGGGATGATGTGAAGGTTGATAAATATCGAGAAAACTATCTTGGTCACAGTCTTAAGGCTCCTGTAGGGAGATGGCAAAAAGGTTAGTCTCTTACACACCAATCAAACATATGATATTTTTCAGAAATTTGTAATATGTAATGATGAAAAATGGGCAACACTGTTGGCGGAAGCCAATGTCCACGGGACTCATTCTGACTGAAACAAGGGGTGGTCTTTACCAATTTAAAACTCAACTCTATTTCCTTCAAATCTTTATATTCTTGCATGTTTTTTATTTATGCAGCACATTTGTTAAAGGAGTAGTTTGTACAAAAAACATAAAACACAAACGCATGAATTCGCAATACAAGAACCTGAGGTTGCTTATTTTAGGAGGAGCCTACGAGTTTCAGCGTGCTCACAATCAGCTTGCTTCTATTGAGGCGTTATTTCAACAGGTGAGTTACTATTTATTATTATATATTTTTTTGATATGTTTTGAAAGTGGAAATTTGACTGTCGTGGCTTCAAGTCACAGTAACCAGTTGCTAGTTCTAGTTAAGATTTGACTCTCATTTAATAAAACGTCTCTTGTTTTCTTGTTTCAGTGTCCTTTTTAGTTATTTTGTCTATTAGTTTCTAAAAAAAGGGTTGAATCGAGCCCTAATGATTCAATTTGTTGGTTTTAGGTGTCGAATGCAGTTGTGGAACCATACAACAGTGTTCTCTCTACACACTCTTTTAGAGCATACATAATGTCGCTGTTTTGTTGGACAATGAGGCCATTTACGACATCTGTAGGCGATCACTAAACATTGAAGACCAACTTACACCAACTTAAACAGACTCATCTCTCAAATCATATCATCATTAACAACTTCACTATGCTTTGATGGAGCCATTAATGTTGATATCAAAGAGTTCCAAACCAACTGTGTACCATACCCACGTATTCATTTCATGCTTTCTTCATATGCCCTTGTGATCTCAACTGAAAAAGCATACCACGAGCAGCTATTAGTACCTGAAATTACAAACGCAGTGTTCGAGCCTACAAGTATGTCCTGCATACTTATGTATTACATTTAGTGGACTGTCATTTGTATGCGAGTCTATTTTTCTATGTCAGTTTTTTTTCTCTTTGTTTATTTATCTATCTCAATATTATCTGTATACTTTGTGCAATGTAACTGATTGAGGATGATATAAATTGCTTTAATACATGTATAAAATGAAATTATTATATAACCGAGTCTTCCGTATCTAGGTTCTGCTTCTGGGTGGGGACGCTTAGATGATTCAGCTGTTGTAAAGGTAAGTTACTTGAGGCATATATAGGTGTAGGTTTCAGTATCAAATATAGAATGTATTGGGGAATCATGTGTTGCTTTGTTTATGAGAGATGTCAATGTATATGTATCTAAAGTCCACTAGTTAACTTTTTAAGGATTAGTCGATGAATTTTGGTCCCTAAATTCATGCTTCTCCTTCCTAATCTAGAAATGATCGCATCGCTGCTCATGCGCTTCACACAACCATGCCTCTGATGTCAGTGGTGAATACTCTCGTAGTCTTGTACACTAAAGCTCAGTAAAAGGTCCCTTTTGTTCATTTCAAGGAAATAAAGCACTTCAATAAAAGCACAGTACTTTGCTTTTTCTTGTATAAACCAAAGACCAACAAAATAGCAAGCAGAAATGTTGACAGGAGTGGGTTGGCCAGCTGACCATGATGACTGGTCTTAACGTTGAACCAAGCAATTTCTGAAACAAGACCATTTGGTTGTGTGCATTGTATCTCTAAAATACCGTTTAGGAAAGTCTCAACCGATTCCGTTTTTAATAAATCTTTATTTGACTCCCTAAACCAAAGTATAACCCGCGTCGACTTGTTCACACTTCCTTTTTTGCAAATAAACCGTATCATATTGACCGGGATTGTTAAAAAGATCACTAAAGATTTCAAAGCAACCTTCTTTGACAATACATCTTGGGTAATGACCAATGAAACATATGGAAGATTTGCAACAATAGTTTCAGACTTGAACTAGAACCCATGGAATAATCCCAAATATTTGGTTCTTTGAACCGAATTTGCAATGCTAAAATCTCTTATGTTTGACCAACTATGTGGAGAAACATAATAATTTTTGGCCCAAGTCGCTTGCATCTTTGGCCACGTTATATTAGGGAAACCATCAAAATTTAGAATTTTAAGACATTTATTATCTCCACATCACTGAGAAAGATAACATTCACCTTAACGGGTTCGCCATGATATGAGAAGAAACATCAATGAAGGGCGACAATACCACAGGATGGTGTAAACATACTCAGCTTAATTGGTGGTGGCTAAGCATGGAAGAAGAATAGATGTAAAGCCAGAAAGAAAAAAACAGTCACAACAATAAAGATTATAGTTTAGTTAGTTCTAAAAACAGATTTGAGGAAGAATATAAAACATGATGAAAAGTAACTTGATCCAAACTTTATCTGCAGGCACCCAACAATTGAGTATTGAAAACAAAAACCTGTAGGCATCTAAAATTTTAAAATGTGGACTTGCTTTGCACATGGCATAGAAAACTGACTGCGCAATTTTGAAGTTGTCTTTTACTCCGTAACAATTTACTTACCAACAGATATCGATAGTGCATCTCTATAAGTGGAGCATAACTCAATGAGGGTTAAAAAGAAAAATGCACTCTACCAATTGTCAGCAATACTTTACATGAACATCTTGCAAAATGAGTGCCTAAACAATCATTTGCGCATATGGAAGCTTTTGGCCAACACTACCATAATAACGAAAACATGAATGTTGATGTGTTTACAAGGAGGTCAAATCACTCTTCAGCCCTCCATATCATGCGATCATTGTCTAATATCTTGTAAGAGTGGGGCTGCAAATCTCACATCTGCAGGGCGTGCCACTATAACAGGTTCATTAGCAAAGAGTGACTTGATAAATGAGGGGGTTTTTAGAGGGCGTCGACCACTCAATCTTGGATATACATCTTCAAGAAAATAGTAGGCTGACCAGCTACCATTCCCTGTGACATCAATATTTCTTATAAACAAGGGATGGAAAAAATTGTTGGGAGTTATCCTATCATAAATAATGCACGGGATGATCAAGCATAAATGAAGCATATATAGACGTATCAGATATGTCAAACAGAAACAAGATATCACTAAGGAAATAAAGAGAACCATATATGTACTCTCACTTATCCATGAAGTTGACATGTGTACTGATTATCACTCTTAAAGATGTGTATTGACTTCCTCTTTTAATGCCACTTTTTTCACACCCCTAAACCACCTATCTCACAAGTGTCTCTAACGAGACTTGTATTCAGATTTGAGACAGAATTCCTAGCAAGATTTGAGACATATCTGCTAATATAATAGATAGCCAACTTTGTATTTAGATGACAACCCTTAAAAAAGTAGCACGAGTTAATCATGGTTGAAGTTTGCGATTGTATAAGGAAACTAAAGAAGTAGCATTTCGGTGACCAGATAATAAGGTCTGCAATGGAAGTAAAAAGTTATAAGTCGTCTCTAGTTAGGTTCCTAAAATCTAAAGCAGGGAATGGAATCAAGAGCAAGATCATATTGATCGGTCTAAGTAATATGAATTCTTGACAAAAAAAACTTTAGAAACTCTACATGGTTAACTTCTGATTACTCTCTAGTTACTCCCCGGCTAGGCCGATTACTAGTTACAAGGTAGTCGACCGAGCGTCTAGTGACTTTTAAAACCATTATTAGAAGGAAATGGCATGAAGGTGATACAAGATACATAGTAGTTATAATCTTCTCTTTTTCAACTTGAATGAAGCAAAGGGAGACAGAATGTGGAAAGTAAACATACATACAGAGTCATAAGAGAAGCAGGATTTAAACCCATGACCTCTGCATTTAAGATGCATGTCCCCAACCATTAAACTAGTATTGCAGGGACGAGTTATTCATAATAGGGTGTATCTTGAAGTCGTTTCTTGGATATGTATGACAAATCTTGGGGTTTGGTGTAACTATTGATCCTCGTACACTTTCGAAAGCTATTTTCTCTTTTCTTTTTCTTCCTAAATCAAACTATTACATTAAGCTTCGGTCATATAATTACTAGAGTACTAAAATACGCTTTTTCCTTAATATTTAACAAATAGTTGTGCTACGTAGAATATAATAGAGTGTTGTTAAATTCAGCTTAATCTAAAGATGGTGTGTCCATCGTTGGTTAAGACTATGAAACTCGTCTCTCATATCACGGTTGGACTAAGTTTGACTTGTTTGTTTGTTTATGGGTATAATGTGAACTTATGAGCTTATGTGATTTTGGCTTAGTTTCATAAGCCTAAAATTTTTGGTTTGATTTAAGACCTATCGGCTTACATAAGCTTACTATATTGTAATAAGCTTATATAAGCTCATAAGTCTCAAAATAATTCAAAAATTTTGAGATTATGAAAAATAGGCCAAAATCAAATAAGCTCATAAGCCTACAAATAAGCTTATGATTTATTTTGAAATTTTCGTCTTATATAAGTTCATAATGACATAATAAACTTATATAAGCCAAAAAGTTTCAAAATAAGCAACAAAAAGTGATCTTATGAAACATAAGCCCAAAACTAAATAAGCGAGAAGCCGGCTATATAAGCCGAAACAAACACCCACTAGCAATACCTAAATGAAATGAGTTACATACAAACACCATAAACTCCAATCATAGCAAGGGAACGAAGACCTACCAGGTGTATATGTTAATGAGCATACACGCCTAAAAGAAATGTCTTGACATTTTAAACAATAATTTTTATCCACCAAGCCAGTATAAACTTCTACAATATCCAGGAAACATAGTATGTGCAACTTCCCTAGCCAAAAGCAGCATGGTGGAAGTTATTGGTAGAGCATAAAGTTTAAGATTTATAATTTGCTCAAACTTCATATTCCCTATCCATTTGTGATGGGTTATTGCAATATGCTTAATTGATTATATTTGATACCTGAAATTTAGTATCCTCATAAAACGTTCATTGGTTCATCATATCAGTTACTCGGGTTAGGCCTAAGGGTGTGACCGTCTACATCTTACCTCCCCTATACCCCCACCTAAGGTGGGATTGGGTATAGTTGTTGTTGGTTCATAATATCAGTTAACAAAGACTTAAACATAAAAGAATTAAAAAGCTGTAATATCTTGATTAAACATATGTATCCTTAAGGCTTCCCTAATCCCTCCACATGTCATGCCTTTTTCATAAAAACATACACCAATTCAAAACAATGTGTAAGAATTCTTACCCATCTTTTTGAAATATAGAAAATTAGTGTCAAGCCGCCAGATTTGGTACTGCTTGATGACAAGAATTGGGTTCAGATATAAGTTGTAGGGTGTAATGATCTGCCAAAACATTCAATAACACTTAATTTAATAGATATTTGAGTAGCTCTTAATATTTAACAAAAGAGTGTGGAAGATGCTAAAGAGCAAGTTTATAAACGTGTCAAGTAGCATATTCAGAAAATTTTCAAAGGGTATGCATACAAAAATGATAAAGAGAATGGCACTTGGTGTTAAACTCTAAAAAGTATCTACAAGAAAAATTCTTTTACACCATGGATAGTGCTCAAAGGGTATGCACCTGCAACTTTTGCATCATTTCCTTGATATAGCAACAAGCTACATTAAGAAAAACATTAAGTTGTTAACAAGCCAGAATAACACTACGAGGGTGTTTGGCACTGCTTAATTTTCTGCTTATCTAAAGCATTTAGGCAATTTTGATTGTTATGGATGAAATAAACTGCTTATGCTTATCTAAGCCAATCTTAAGGGTAGAATAAGCGACTTTCCATAAACATGTGGATAAAGGTTGATTTAAGTGTCAAAAATAATCAAGGTGCCCGCCTAATATAAACTGCTTATCTACTCATGGAGCTGGATGTAGAAATTATTGAAAATAATATAACAATATTTGGTTTGTAGTTATCTTATCATAAGTTGATCTAGTGTTTCACAAGATACACATGGACATGTAATAGCTTCATTCCATCCTTATCTGCAATTTTGCAGTAATAACTAGCAACTGTAAGTCAGAAACTACAGTAATAATTAACCTATACAGATCTATTTGACATTTATCGCTTATAACTAAATCACATTATTAGGTTAAATTTCAATAATAACATCTACCGATTCAATAATATCTCAAGATAAGCATCTATTTTGAAGTTGTGACAAAGCAAATGCGAAAAACCTTTCTTAGAGCAGAGGCATGCTCTTCAAGCTTCTTTTTTTGGGTAAAAGGGAATCAATACCCCGGTAAAATACATTACACCAAAAAACGTTGAAGTACAACGGATGAGGGTAAAATCCCTCATCACGGCCCGCTACATAGGCAAAATAAAGCAAAAAAAAAATTTTTGCTACTACCCTTTCCACTACACAAGAATAACATGCCATTCTCATGAAAAACAGAAAACAACTATTTCCTACCTAAACCTTTAACCTTGAAGTCAAATTGATCACAAAATTTTTAAACAACCACCTACCATTCCCATTATAAATTATCTCTTTAAATCCATATCTTTCCCACATTCTTCTAAAATGGCAATTTAGCATAGCATCTCATGGTATGTCCTAAAACATTGACCACACAAGGTTAATTCCTATTTCTTACTGCCTAGTTTGACCAATTCCTCATCAAAAATTATCACTTCTTCCCCCAATTCATTCACGCTAATAGGAATATTTCTCAACGTATTGATTTTTTGAGGCATATTATCCCTAGTAGCATTAGCATATGACTTAACATTGTTTTTATTCCTCAACCTATTCTCATTCTCATTTCTATCCTCAACATAGGCCTGCTTATGATCAACCTGCATCTTATCATTGTCATCCTTATTTTCCTTCTCTTCATGAGCCACATTCAACTCACTTTCATCATTACTAACACTACTTCTATTCTCACTACATGTTACAGTCCTCTCTACTCCCTTAACACCTTCATCCAAACACTCCTTATTACTCAAAACTAACTCTGTACCATTATTCCTAACCTTATTATACTTATCATTCTCAGTACTCATAACACTACTTTGTATCTCAAATCACACTCATTCATACTCATCCCTACAGTATCCAACACCTAATTCATCATTAGTGCTATGATTATCCTCATCATTAACCATAATTTCATCTAAATCCATATATGATTCAGAATTAGCCCCTTTTTGACTTAAATTGCTCATTATATGATCATTATACTTAACCGGAAGCTTAACATTTCGTTTATTCGATCTATTATTAGGCTTTTTCATATTCGTCATTAGAATAAGCAATTTCTACGATTTAAGCCTAAATTCAGAAAAAAAATCATCAAAAATAAAAAATGTGACTGATTATACTATGTAATCTATGATCCTGAATCAATTAAGCTACTTATTTTTGAAAACTAGAGCTTATTAGAGCTTAATTTGGGCTTATTTAGGGGTTTTTGAATGAAAATTGGCGGGAAAATCAGTTTGGGGGAAAAAAGGATATATCACAACTAGCTAGCTAACAAAGTTTCGGTTAACATGCTTTTCTTTCATTTAAACCATAACTTCACTAATAAAACTTAAGCTTAAAAATATTTAAACATTAAACTTATATATAAAATATGATATACTTCTTTTTACTTCCATCGTAAAACAAAACAACAACAATAAATTCTGATATACTTCTTTTTACTTCCGTCGTCAAACACAACAATCTACTCAAAAACAAAACAAGTTCCCTTTTATTCCTTTTTACCCATGACCCACATATATATACTGCAATTCTGTAACATGTTAAACCTTTCCAAAAACTCGATCAATTAAGTTACTCCATCTTTCTTAGTGAAACTATATTAAACTAAGGACAATGATTACCTTAAAACTGATTCGAAAACTATATGTCAAACTTTGAAGCGAAGAAGAACCAAATCAACAAGCTCTTCAGCTTATGACCCTCTCAAACCCTAAACTGTCAGATGTTTATGTGAAATTAATATCTCATACCCTCATACACTCGCAAAAACCTCAACGCGCATAGATTATAAAGTGCTCAATGGAAAAAAAGAGCAAAAATGATATACCTGGAGAATCAACTTTGGTCAAGAACTAGAGACACCTGAAGGCACAGTTGCATTATTGGACTTGAGTTGAATAGTGTGTGTTACACCATATACCTTTAGTTTGATTTTTATAACAACCACCAAATTTTCATCAATGTAAATATCCATCTATTAAGTTAGATGCAATGTACTATCTATCTATTATATATGAACCACCTTTTTCAGGGAAATTTTTCGCTTTATTACATTACTTGCATTACCAATATCTCAATATGCAACATAGCTTGCATAACTAAAGTTAACGAGCTCACGCAACCTATCTATGACAATCCTATCTTCATATATGTCAAGAAAACATCATAATATGTCAAGTCAATATCATAATATGATTATTACAAAGTACATTACTCATATAAAGTACCATTTGCAACGTTATATCAAAACATGCTTTAAACCGTTATCATATGCCTCTAAACCCTAATTTCATGAAAGATTAATATCTAAAGTGAATGCACAAGCTACTAAAGCATATGTACAAGTAATATAACATCTCATTTGAAATATAAAATCTCTCCAAGTCAAAGTACAAGTCTTTAAAAGCTCAATGTACAAGTCATTAAGTATGACATCCAAAATAGCCATTTTACCTCCGTTTTCATTCTAATTTATTCACCACCACTTTTATTCAAGCTACTACACTCAATATACAATGTGTAAAACCTAATTATTCTACTCATAATCTCTCATACATATTTTTACACTTAAAACCCTAATTCAAAACCCAAAAACCCTAACCCGAGCAAAATACTAAACCATGACCCGTTTCTTGATTTTTATCCATCATAAACCTAAACCAACATTCAAATAAGCTGTAATAACTAAATTTACAACATTACTAATCATATACAATCATCATTTCATCATTTTACTTCAAATGTATGCGAATTAAATCCAAGAAACCCTAATTAAACCCTAAATTGAACTTTTGACCCATTTACTAATTTTCGCCCATTTTAAACCCAAACCACCTATCAAATCTTGATTATAATCCTTAGTACAAACCTTGTGATCATTAATCCATGCTTATAACATAAATGTACTTAAATTCCAAGCTAGAAAACTCAATTCGAGCCCTAATGAACCCTAATGAACCCGCGACCCATCTTTGGCTTATTTTGACCCATTTATTAATCAACCATGTGATCAAGCACCTCTATGACCTCACTACTACATCATATAGCAGCTTACAATCACCTCTATATCATATCTTAGCCACCAAGTTGGCCACATGGCCTTTCTTTTCTCTTTTCTTAGCCGCAACATCACAAGAGAGAAACAACATACCAAAGCTAGTTTCTAGCTTATGTTACTCATTCCATAGCCTCTCCTCATCACCCTCTATCCCTAATACATCGTCCTAAACCTGGTCCAAAGAATACCTTGGCCTCCAAAGCTCATTTCCGAGAATAAAAGACCCTAAAACCTTCATTCTAACTCATCCCCCACTTCCTCCTCTATAACCCTTAATAGCAGCAATACTTTGCTCAAATAAGATCCTAAGAGGTCCTAAGAAGTCTCAAGAATAGAAGTGAAGCTAAAGAATCAAGAAAAGAAGCCCGGAGTACGTTTCTATTCTAGGCTTACACGCTAAAAGTCCTGATTTGCAACTCCGTTTTCAAGCTATAAGCTCAATACCAGTTCTATGATCTTCATACCTCTCAACACTCTTATAATGTTTTATATGAACCTAAATCTATACTCTTGTTAAAAGTTTTATAACTCAATTCATACTCATTTCTATTTTGAGAATCCAAAACCGACACCACGAAACCCTAATTATTATGTTTTTCTTAAACTAAATGTTATAGATGTGTTAAATATTATTAAAATCTATCCTAACATGCTTAACTAATGTTAATATAACAACTTTATCAAGTCTTGAAGGAATTTGAACTTAAAACCCGCGCGTTTACGTTTTAAAACCCTAATTCGACCCGTTTTGATTTCTGGCTTAACGAATCGTTATTTTTAAACTTTCATTTACGTTAACCTTCATATATTTTAGCTTATTTTAATATGCATACTGTAAATACTTTTCATATAAAAAATATCATTATTATGGATTTTGGACTTGTTTTGCAATCATTTCATGCAGAGGGGTATCATACTGTAACATTCTGAAACTTAATAAGTACAGAGGAATAATTTGTGCATATTCTAAAGTTATAACTATAAGGGGTCTATTATGTCACTTCCAAATTGCAAGGTTTTAACTTTTTACATCTTTAAACAAGAAGGACAAAACTCGTAAAATGCAAACTCCAAGGGTATATTATTGCATGTTTTTTCATTCTTAAAGGTCTAAAATGTAACATTTTGAAAAAGTATAAAAATATGTTCAAAATATTATAAGACATAACTTTAATTAACGCTTGACGTGCTTATCGTTTCAGTTATCAAGCAAAACGCTTAAAACTAATTATATCGTATCACAATACTAGGGAGCTATTCATATTAAGAGGTTTCATGAGGGGGTGAGTTCGGGCATCATTAGTATTACGTTCTGACTGAGTTGTTGGTTTACAAATATT
This sequence comes from Tanacetum coccineum, assembly GCA_026074375.1. Lineage (NCBI taxonomy): Eukaryota > Viridiplantae > Streptophyta > Magnoliopsida > Asterales > Asteraceae > Tanacetum > Tanacetum coccineum. The sequence goes on along the minus strand of BQNB010013196.1, from coordinate 56,162 downwards.
AAAGAGCCCTATGCTCCTCAAACGTTTCTGAGTATGACCTCTCTAACTTATGATGGCGCCGAACGTCATATAATACTCCATAACAATTAAATCAAAGATGATATTCATAACAATCAAACTAAGACTTGACATATTACCCCAGGTTGCGTGTGACGAAGCCGTTACTTTCATTCCATATACCTTTGCTATCACTCAGATTTCCCTATACTGTTAAGGTGAGTTCATAGCCTCACATTTTAATCTCTTAAATGTTTTATAAACCCGCGAGGGGGATACATGTTATAAACCATGAATGCAATTGTTTTCTGTATGCTATTCCGATTTATTATTGCCTAAGTAACTATTTGCCTTTAAGTCCCCAATATCATGAACTGTTAATTACTCTACGGAGTAAGCGCGAATGTTGTGAATAGATCTATTTGGGTTGGACTCCCCGTTGGTGTACCCAGTCATATCGGTAACCAATTGCAAACCATTAGAATATAACTGCGGGCGTTTTGGCAAAGGCACCCGTTGGGGCTATAACGTATTAAATATATCCCAAGGATTCGGATTCATGAGCTAATGGCAATAATATTTGTTTTATAACGGGTGTATAACCCCATCCCCCGTAACCCAATATCCGAATTTGCAATTCAATGTATATAAACTTAAACCTATGAATGATCATCTCAACCTATTGTGTGTGACTTATTTAGCATGTCTATCTCAGTGTAAACTAAGCAACCTATGCACGAGTGGCGATGACTTGAAGATGGCAAAACGTTATCATACAAACATTGAATTTAGATTTTGGGACCTCTCGATTGTAAAACCTCCTAAAGAAATAAGAAATGATAACTAAATTTTCAAAAACGACTTCTTTTTAGATTAATGTTTTCTATGTTATGACTGTTGTAGCCTATGAATTAATACCCCAGATTAGCTTCCGCTGCTATATGTAAAAATGGGGGTGTTACAGATTTGGTATCAAGAGCCACGTTTTAGAGAACAAGGTTGAAACCTTAACTATAACTACATTTCTTTGTCCATCCAAGAAAGTCCTCCGTGCCACTATATCTCCTGGAATGGTATGTAAAGATACATAACTATTATGTTACTAAATAAATAACTTATGTTATTTATCGTTGGGTTGTTATTAGAACGATGCCTTCTCCCGATCGTCTTACTTCCAATATGGAGGATGCCTTTTCCTCAAATTTCCCAAACTACTTCCGGCTTCTCCGGATTATATCCCAACCTCACCGGGAAAAACTTACTCTAGTTCTTCCAACTCATTTGGAATTGTCCCGCTAACTTTACCAACTCTTCTCTTTATTCATCTGATACCTTACATGAAAGCTTTGCAAGCCTTTTATACTGAAAAATCACCTATCCCGCCTCCAACTATTATACCTCCATCTTCAATACCTAAACCTCAAGAATCCTTTCTTCCGAAAGAATTTCTGTCACCTAAGAAACGAGGCCGATCATCTTCTTCTTCCCTACCTCAAGCCTTTGAGATAGGTGAAAGCTCTCGAAAGACAAGCATAGAGCGTCATGAGGAACAAATCGAGGAAATTCTAAATCATTTAGAAGAACTCTCTCTCAATTGTATTGAGCATATAGAAGATAAAGTCGAAGGTCTCAGAAAAGGATGAGTAATCATCCAACAAGATTTTGATATTTTGGAAGCCGAACTCCAACAAGCACGTGCCCAAATTACCAAACTTTAGAGAAACAAAAGTGTAAGCAACCATAGGATTATACTCTAAGCCTGCTTCAGGATTACTAAATTGGGAGACATCATCAACGACATGCAAATTCGTCACCAAGCGGATATAGAAAATCTCCAAGACTCCATCATCGAACTCAAGAACCGTATGTAATGATCATCCAACTTCTAGTTTAAATTCTAGTTTTAGCTTTTAACCTAGCCACGGGATGTGTGGTATAAATAAAAATACTTGTCAAATCTTGATTATGTATAGTACTAAGGCAAGTTGTTCTTAATACAAAGGCAATTACGTTATCTACCTTGTTGTTTCTTAATACCGCTTTATTCATCTCATCATCATCATTCATCATTCATTCATCATTCATTCATCATTCATCCATCATATGCATCAATTTCATTTTCATCATCCTCATAATAATGCTTATTCTTAAACTCTAAGCACTTTAAAATAAGCATTACTCTTTAAATATTCTAGACTTGTGATATCATTCTTATTACGTGTTGTCTTTTGTTGATAGAATGCCTCCAAAAAGAACATCAACATCAAATTGCACCGCATGAGCTCAAGATGCCATTCTAGAAAACAATTTTGCTTAATAATTGTCACTGCGGCTCTAGAAGCTCAAGCTGCAACAATGCAAGTGCTAGTAATCGCAATAGGAACACCAATCCTACTAGAACTCCTGCAGTAAAAATGGGAAACTATAAAGAGTTCATCATCTGTCAACCTTTCTACTTTAATGGTATGGAAGGAGCAGTAGGCCTTATCCGATGGTTTGAACGAACCGAATCAGTATTCTCTCGTAGTAGATGTGCCGAAGAAAACAAAGTAACATTTGCTACTGGTACTCTAACTGACGATGCCTTGTCCTGATGGAATGCATATGCCCAACCTATGGGAGTAGAGCAAGCCAATCAAATCACCTGGACTGAGTTAAAAAGGATTCCCTAACAGAGACAAGTATGTCCTTCGAGACGAGATCAGAAAAATGGAAGAAGTAACTTTATCAATCAGGACTGTAAAGGGAATGATCTATAAACCTTATGTTAGGACTTCCAAGATTAATAGTTCAAAGCCCGAACAAGGTCCAAACACCGAGAAACTCTTAGAAGCACACTTTATCGGGACTTAACCTCGAAGCAATGAAGGAAATTTACTGCCTTTAACCTCAAACTTTAGGATGTAGCCATTAACATAGCCATAAGTGTTAATGTATCAAATAACCAAGCACTACTCCATTGCAAGTAACAAGGTGACAACAAACGAAAGTTTGACGACAGAATAAATTTCAACAACAACTCCCGCAGCCACAACAACTACCGCAATACCAACACCAACAATCGCTACAACAATCACCAACTACACAACAACCGAAGGCAGAAGTATGTAGAGTGCTTATCAGTTACTCCATCTAGAAACAAAGGTATGCTGAGACCTCCTTTTGTGCAAGAGAGTAATCTCCATCACACTAGACCTATTACTGGCAAATGTAATATTTGCAACAAGGTGGGCCATTTGAGCAAGAACTGCCGAAGCAAGAAGCCAGCCACTGGAAGTAATCAACTACCAGTAACAGTTGTATGTCATGCCTATGGAGAAAAAGGGCATTATACAAATCAGTGCCGAAAGACCAACATCAATGCCCAAGGAAGAGCCTACATGCTGAGAGATAAGAATGCTCATCAAGACCCGAACGTAGTTACGGGTACGTTTCTTTTAAATCAGCATTTAGCCAAAGTATTATTTGACTCTAGAGCTGATAAAACTTTATATCCATATCCTTGACTCAAGCAAAATAATCCGTCTATTATAAAATATGATACGCTTAAATGATAACGAAATGGCTGACAGAAACTTAAGCACTAAACACTGTTAACAAAGGCATGCACTTCTGAACTTTTGTTAAATCAACTTTCGAAATCCGATCTCATGCCAATTAAACTCAGTAGTTTCGACGTTGTCATTGGTATGGATTGGTTGTCCAAGTATCATGCCAAAATTCTCTGTGATCTAGAAAGTCTCCACTAATTCTATCAACTATAAAAAGATGAAACTCTAATCATTCGAGGGAGATCAAAGAAAACTCTCGACAAAATCACATATCCTGTATAACAACCGGAAAGAAATAAATCCCGAGGATGTCAAGTTTTCATGATCCATAGTCAATGTAAAAGAAATCAGACGAGAAAAGACATAGAAGAAATCCCTGTAGTCAAGAATTTACCATATGTTTTTTCCTTAAGATCAACCTTGTCTTCCCCCATATCGCCCAAGTACAGTTCCAATATCGGACTAATGCCTGAACACGCCAGAACTTGAACACCTTAAGATTGAGGCTCCTTCAAAATGTCAGGAGTTATCTATACAGTCAAGCAACTAGCAGACCGAGGTTTCCATCCGACCATTAACATCGCACTTGGGGAGCTCCTTCACATTTGTCTTAAAAAGAAAGATGGATCTTTTAGAAAGTGCAATACGCTACCGAGAGTGAATAAACTCACCATTAAAGAATCGAACCCTTTACCCAGGATCGATCTGACTAATATCGATCACTTTAAACGCATCAAAGCTGTTTTATTTAAAACATTGATTATTAGATCATGAGTCTATCATCAACTGAGAGGTAAGGACAAGAAATTCCTTAGACTGCATTTCAGAACAAGATAACGGACATAAATGTATAATTCAAGTCATGCCATTTGGTTTAACAAACGCACCTGCAGTATTCATGGATCTCATGAATCGTGTATGTAAACCATATTTGGATAAATTCGTAATAGTATTTATCGATGATATTCTTATCTACTCTCGTAACAAAGAAGAACACGCAAATCATCTGAGAATAATCTTGGAATTACTCCGAAAAGAGAAATTGTATGCCAAGTTCTCTAAATGTGATTTCTGGATTCGTATCGTGCAATTTCTTGGACATCTCATTGATAGTCAAGGACTTCATGTTGATCCTGCCAAGATTGAAGCTGTTAAGAACTGGACATCTCCCACTACACCCACAGAAGTGCGTCAATTCTTAAGGAACTTCTCCGGCATTACCGAAGATTTATCAAAGGTTTTTCAAAAATTGCAAAGCCTTTGACTAAATTAACCCAGAAAAACAAGAATTATATCTGGGGCGAAGAACAAGAATCAGCTTTCCAACTCCTTAAACAAAAACTCTGTGAAGCACCAATCTTAGCATTACCAGAAGGAAACGATGACTTTGTCGTTTACTGTGATGCTTCTCTTCAAGGTCTAGACTTTATTAAAAGCAAAGAGAAAAAAGTCATTTGCCATATGCAATCTCGACTAACTCAAAACCTCTAGCGAAAGAAAACTATACCAATCATGATCTTGAATTATTGGAGAGCATAGTATTTTCATCTTAAAATCATGGAGACACCCTTCTATACCTGGGACAAAGTGTATAGTTTTCACTGATCAACAAAAGCTTCCAACACATTTCTCTCAGATAAAGAATTGAATATGAGGCAACGCCGATGGTTAGAACTACTCGCAGATTATGATTGTGAGATTTTCTATCATCCTGGAAAGGCAAATGTTGTGGCAGATGCCTTAAGCCGGAAGAAACAAATCAAACCACTCCGAGTTAGAGCATTGATCCTAACCATTCATCCAAAATTACCATCTCAAATTCTCGAAGCCCAAAATGAAGCTCTCAAAGAAGAAAATGTCAAAAATGAAAACCTACGAGGAATGGACAAATCATTCGAAATTCGTCCTGACGGAACTCGTTGTATCAAGAATCAAAGCTGGTTACCACTTTCTGGTGGTTTGAGAGACTTAATCATGCATGAGTCTCATAAATTGAAATATTCTATTCACCCGGGTTCCGATAAAATGTACCACGATCTAAAGAAACTCTATTGGTGGCCTAACATGAAGGCAATCATCGCGGAATATGTTGGCAAATGTTTGACATGTTCTAGAGTTAAAGCAGAATGTCAAAAGCCATCCGGCTTGCTGGTACAACCAGAAATTCCTACAGTGGAAATGGGAAAGAAAACAAGGATTTTTGTTTACAAACTACCCAAAACGCAAACAGTACATGACACATTGAGAGGGGGGGGTCATTATCGATCGCTTTGCCAAATCCGTAATTATCAAACCCAGCTCGAGCCACTGATATATGGAACACTTACAAGGTTGTTCATCAAAGAAATAGTCTCTCGACATGGCGTGCCGACTCTCATCATCTCGGATCGTGACATCCTTTCACATCCTATTTTGGCAATTAATTGCAAAAGTCTTTGTACTGCAATTAACATGAGTACATCATATCAACCTGAAACTGATGGAACAAATGTGAAAGAACCATCCAAACACTAAAGACAGCTTCGACCTGTTCATAGATTTTGGGAAAGGATGGGATAAACATTTACCATTGGTAGAATTCTCCTACAATAACAGTTATCATGCCAGTATCAAGGCAGCACCGTTCGAAGCACTTTATGGTCGAAAGTGCAGATCACTTGTTTGCTGGGCCAAAATTGGAGATGTTCAACTCACAGGACCAGAAATAATTCATGAAACCACTAAAAAGATCGTGCAAATTCGTCAACGCTTGCAAGCTGCAAGAGATTGACAAAGAATTTACGCCAATGTAAGGCGAAAGCCTTTGAAATTTCAAGTTGGCGATCATGTATGTTAAAAGTACACCTCGTAAATGTATCTTTCTATTGGAAAACTGGAGGAAAGCTTAAACCCCGATACTTACAGACCACCTCACAATCCTTGAACGGATTATCCCAGTGGCATATAAAGTAGAGCATCCCTGAAGAGCTTAGTAATGTCCACAATACTTTCCACATTTCTAATCTTAAGAAATGCTTATCCGATGAATCTCTCATCGCATTCCAAAGAATTTTTTTGTTTATATTTTTTAGTGATTGTGTGGAAAAGACTTCACTCGACGACAAACTCAACTTTGTAGAAGAACCAGTGGAAATTATGGATCGTGAAATCAAGCAACTAATCAAGTCGTATTCCTATAGTCAAAGTGCGATGGAACTCTAAAAGAGGACCATAATTTACATGGGAACGCGAAGACGAAATTCGTGCCAAATATCCTCATCTGTTTTTAAACATCACTTCAACATCAAATTAAATCTCGGGACGAGATTTCTGTAAGGATGGGGGACTATAACAACCACCAAATTTTCATCAATGTAAATATCTATCTATTAAGTTAGATGCATATGTACTATATATCATTATATATTAACCACCTTTTTCAGGGAAATTTTTCGCTTTATTACATTACTTGCATTACCAATATCTCAATATGCAACATAGCTTGCATAACTAAAGTTAACGAGCTCACGCAACCTATCTATGACAATCCTATCTTCATATATGTCAAGAAAACATCATAATATGTCAATTCAATATCATAATATGATTATTACAAAGTACATTACTCATATAATGTACCATTTGCAACGTTATATCAAAACAGGCTTCAAACCATTATCATATGCCTCTAAATCCTAATTCATGACAAAGGATAATATCGTAAAGTTGAATATGCACAACTACTAAAGCATACAAGTATCAAGTAATATAACATATCATTTGAAATATAAAATCTCTCCAAGTCAAAGTATAAGTCTTTAAAAGCTCAATGTATAAGTCATTAAGCATGACATCCAAAATAGCCGTTTTTACCTCCGTTTTCATTCTAATTTCTTCACAACCACTTTTATTCAAGCTACTACACTCAATATACAATGTGTAAAACCTAATTATTCTACTCATAAGCTCTCATACATATTTTTACACTCAAAACCCTAATTCAAAACCCAAAAACCCTAACCCGAGCAAAATACTAAACCATGACCCGTTTCTTGATTTTTATCCATCATAAACCTAAACCAACATTCAAATAAGTTGTAATAACTAAATTTACAACATTATCAATCACATTCCATCATCATTTCATCATTTTACTTCAAATGTATGCGAATTAAATCCAAGAAACCCTAATTAAACCCTAAATTGAACTTTTGACCTGTTTACTCATTTTTGCCCATTTTAAACCCAAACCACCTATCAAATCTTGATTATAATCCTTAGTACAAACCTTGTGATCACTAATCCATGATTATAACATAAATGTACTCAAATTCCAAGCTAGAAAACTTAATTCGAGCCCTAATGAACCCTATATGATGTAATTTGAGTACTCAAATGTACTCAAATTACATCATATAGCAGCTTACAAGCACCTCTATATCATATCTTAGCCACCAAGTTGGCCACATGGCCTTTCTTTTCTCTTTTCTTAGCCGCGACATCACAAGAGAGAAACAACACACCAAAGCTAGTTTCTAGCTTATGTTACTCATTCCATAGCCTCTACTAATCACCCTCTAGCCCTCATACATACCTAAACCTGTCACGAAGTATCCCTTGGTCTCCAAGCTCATTACGAGTATAAAAAGGTACCCCTAAAACCTTCATTCTAAATCATCCCCCACTCCTCCCTCTATAAACCCTTAATAGCAGCAATCCTTATGTCTCAAAGAAGATCTCAAGAGGTCCTAAGAAAAAAATCTCACGGGAGAACATAATATACAGCAACAAGAAATCAAGAAAAGACGCCTGAGAGTCGTTATTCTAGCGTACGAAGCTAAAAGTATCCGATATTCACCCGTTTCCAAGCTATAAGCTCAAACCCATGTTCTCTGATCTTCATACCTCTCCTAACACTCTTATAATGTTCTTATTGATCCTAAATATACTCTTGTTCAAGTTTTAATAACTCAATTCATACTCACAATACATTACCATTTCTTGATCCTAAACCGTACACCCGAAACCCTAATTTTATGTTTTTCTTAAACTAAACATGTATAATGGTATAAATATATAATAATCTATCCTAACATGCTTAACTAATGTTAATATAACAACTTTATCAAGTCTTGAAGGAATTTGAACTTAAAACCCGCGCGTTTACGTTTTAAAACCCTAATTCGACCCGTTTTGATTTCTGGCTTAACGAATCGTTATTTAAACATTTCGTTCCTTAAACCTTCATATTTTAGCTTAATTAAGATGCTTTAACCTATTAAATCTACTTTTCAATTGAAAAATATCAATTATTACTGGATTTTGGAGTTGTTTGCAACATCATTTTCCATGCAAGAGTATATACTATTCTTTGAAAACTTATAAGTACAAGGACTATTTTTTGGCAATTCTAAAGTTATAACTATAGGGGTCTATTAATGTCACTTTCCAAAGTGCAAGGTTTAACTGTACATCTTTTAAACTTGGGAAAGGGACCAAACTCGTAAAAGTGCAAACTCCCAATGGTATATTTTGCCATTTTTCATTCTTAAAGGTCTAAAATGTAACATTTTGAAAAAGTATAAAAATATGTTCAAAACATTATAAGACATAACTTTAATTAACGCTTAAAAAAACGTGCTTATCGTTTCCATATATCAAGCAAAACTGCTTAAATACCAATTAAATCGTATCCACAATATACTAGGAGCTTCAGTATTAAAGAAGAGTTCTTCATCTTAGTATTACGTTCTGACTGAGTTGTTGGGTTTACGATTTAAAGTGCCCTAGCTCCTCATGATGGCCCGAACGGTGATATAATACTCCATAACAATTAAATCAAAGATGATATTCATAACAATCGAACTAAGACTTGACATATTACCCCAGGTTGCGTGTGACGAAGCCGTTACTTTCATTCTCATAACCTTGCTATCACTCAGATTTCCCTATACTTTTAAGGTAGATTCATAGACACGAGCATTTCAATCTCTTCAATGGTTTTATAAACCCCAAGGGGGGATACATGCTATAAACCAGAATGCAATTGTTTTCTGAGTATGCTATTCCGATTTAGTAATTCCTAAGTAACTATTTGCCTTAATCCCATATCATAAACCGTTAATTAACTCTATGGAGTAAGCGTATAATATATGATAAATCGATTTAGGTTGGACTCCCCCACACACACACACACACACACACACACACACGGTAAACCATTGCACACCATTAGAATATAACTGCGGTGTCATTTGCAAAAGGCACCCGTTGGGGCTATAACGTATCAATATCTCCCAGAGGCTTCGAATTCAATAGCTAATGTGCAATAATACATTGTTTTATATCGTGTTGATAACAACTAACCTAATATCAAATTGAGCATTCAAATATTAACTTAAACCTATGAATATCACTCAACTTTGTGTTTGACTTTTTAGCATGTTTTATCTCAGGTAACTAAGCAACCTATGGCACGGAGTGGCGAGGACTTGAAGATGGCAAAACCGTTATCATTCAAACTTTGTATTTTAGATTTTGGGACCTCTCATTTGTAAAAACTCTGAAGAAATAATGAATGATAAATAAATTTTCAAAAACGACTATTTTTTATTCGTTTTCTATGATTATGACTGTTGTACTTATAGTAATACCCCATGATAGCTTCCCGCTGCTATATGTAAAAATGGGGGTGTTACAATTTTTTTTATTTTGCTTTCACTTCCACCTCCATTGTTGTTAGGACCACTTTTTGTATCTTCATTTAGGCAATTTTGATTGTTATGGATGAAACAAACTGCTTTTGCTTATCTAAGCCAATCCGTTATTCTAGGCGTACAAAGCTAAAAGTCCCGATTTCAACCCGTTTCCAAGCTATAAGCTCAAACCCAGGTTCTATGATCTTAACACTTGCACATAAGCATTTGAAATAATGAATGCACGCATATATTAAGCTGGCGAAATAAATAAAAAACTTTGCATATAAACAGTTCAGAATAAGCTACTCACTTCAGTTAATGAATCAATCAAACATTAAAGCATAGAAAATCAAATAGATCAACTACAAAACACTTATGAGACCATACAACTCATATCAGCTAAAACTTGACAACTTGCATAAATAATTGTGAAAATTCAGATTACATATCCAACATATTCCACATTCAAAGGGATTAACAATCACACATGATATGCAACGTAAGCATACAGAAAATGTAACAAAAATACATAAAACACATAACAAGTATATAGACTTTAGCACCTTAACGTATTCAATTTTTAAAGTTGGAATTATAAAAATTTACAAATGTTGAGTAGTTTAGCTTATGGATTGTACCCATGAAAACAAATTACAATTCATGCCCACTATCCAGATCGGAGTACAGAATTTCAGCGTTTACGCAAAGGGATATCCGAGGCTTGATATCTTAAATAGTGCGTCTGTTAAGTATGCAAGAACTGTTTTGGTACTAAGTTAGTGAGCTAAGTTGGCCGTGTATAAGCTACAACATAGCTCATTTCACCGTTCCTATAAACGATCATCGTAAACCACTCAAAGGCTTACAAGACATTTGGAAACACATCCAAACGTTTACCACTCTTATAAAATAATTAGAATATATATAGTTAGTCTTTTTTGTTTGTGGATAAAGGCTTATTTGAGTGTCAAAAATAATCAAGGTGCCCGTCTAACACTTGCACGTAAGCATTTAACAATAATGAATGCACGCATATATTAAGCCGGCGAAACAAATAAAAAACTTTGCATATAAACAGTCATAATAAGCTACTCAGTGTAGTAAATGAATCAATCAAACATTAAAAAAAATATATGAGACTGAAGAGAAAAAAACAATTGCACTACTTAGAAGACTTGTTCCTTTCTTTAAAGACTAGTTAATATACCTCTGCCATTTCCATCGCAGACACCCCAAGAGCCCACACGTCCACCTGCAAGAAAAAATAAATGTAAACGTAAGCGAGAAGAATAGCTCATGTGAATGTCGTTGCATTTGCTAAAAGATATGAAGTTATAGTCGCCCAAAAAGGAGTGCTTTGCAAATTTTGAAGTATAGTGTATTTGCAATTTTTAAACTATAGGGATTCTTTCACAGTGTTGGACAAAACAATGAATATAGACATTAAAGTGTATAGGTAGCCACAAGATGATCATTTTACCTTCCCATGATATCGGCTCTCCTGATCCAGTAGGGAGTACCAATAAACTGAAAATAAAATAAGAAAGTACATTACTTGCAGAAACACAAAAAAATAAAATAAAAATACAATCATCAAATAGAGTTTAATCTACAGAACAAGAGAAGAAGGCCCGATTTGAATGAAATCATAGATTATATACAACAAGAATTAGCAGTTAATGATAAACCATCAGAGTAAATAACTCGAGTGATATACCGTATTATGTTTGGACATCATCCTTGTCAGCTGTGCAGCAAAAGCAAAATCACTTCTGTTGTAAAAAGAATTACAATGCATTTTGCTAAGTACTTTCAAAGAGGATGATTCCCATAACCTTCAAAGAGGATGATTCCCATACATGTACGACAAACAAAAAAGCATAAGAAGCAGACTTACTTTGCTCCAATGGAGTCCATTGTGATTCATCTGTCATGCAGTATGTCACACATAAGACCTGTCAGAAGTAGAGCAATGCAGAGTGATCCTCATACTTACGAATTACACGACCAGACAGCATCTCTTAATAGTATACAAGCTCAGTATGGTAGTCGACTCAGATTCTAGCTTAGGAACCGCTTTGTCTAGATGCTCGCTGTGCTTTTCGGATAGCGCTTTGCATTGATTACTGGCAGGCGCTGACACAGTGCGATATAGAATAAAAGAATGACAGCGTGTGTCAGGTTTGTATCTGAGCTGCTCCCTGAGAGCTAGCATAAGCGTAGAGCATTATCATTGGTTGTACAGTAGAATAAGGAAGCCAAATCCTACAGTGTCGCACATCTAATCTATCCACTGATTCGTCAATGAATTATCAGGATCAACACTAGAGGATAAATACTCGATGTGGATCTTTATCCCCTCAAAATTAACTACTACATAATATAGTACAAAAAGTTGGTTTTCCAACCCTATTCTCATAGAGAACAGAAAATAACCAATTTAGGTGTCTCCATCCATTGGGAGTATCCGCTTGGTTACAGGTTTCCAACCACTAACTCTTTTTAATCGATTCTCGAGCTTATTTGGATGTGTTTATCTAACGATGCTTGGGGGAGACGCTGTGAAATTTGTATAGTCCACTAAGGCAAAATGTTAGTTTGCCCATCATCGGACATTAGATTTTAAACAATTAATTTTTGAAAACATTTCTACAAATGATCGGGTTTAGTGGAGTACATACGATAATGATCATCAATATAAATTTTATACCAATAATTGTCCTTGCCTTCACATCTGATGAATATTGTTGATCGACGGATGCCTTTCAGTGAGCTTCTGAGAGTAGAAATGATGTGAGAAAAGCATTCCCAAGCACGTTGAGGAGCTGTTTCAACCCATAAAAAGTTGCCATCTTTAGCTTATCAAATGATTCGTATTCTTCTAGATCTTCATATCCGTCACGGTTGATTACGTAGACCTCTCTAAGCAAGTATGCCATTTAAAAACGTGGTGTTTACTTCCATTTGGTAGACGACCATGTTCATATGAGCAGCAAATGTAATAACGATACGGATGGCCTCAAGTCGAGCAACTAGAGCAAAAGATTCCTCAAAGTTTATTCCTTCTTCCTAATGATATCCCCTTGCTACCAGACGAGCCTTATTTTTCAATACACCACCCAGTTCGTCTAGTTTCACCTTGTATATCCACTTCAAGGTAATAATCATAACACGATCCGGGCGAGGTACCATCTCCCAAACTTCAAGACATTCAAACTCATTGAGTTCTTCTTGCATGGATTTAATCCAATAGGATTTCGTCAATGCGTCTTTATAACTATTGGGTTCAACAGAAGAAAGGAAAGCATAAAAATGATAGAATAGAGCTTCGTCTTGTAGTTGTTGTCGAGTAGAAATAAGTCTAGAAGGATCGCCAATAACATTGTCAATCAGGTGATCTTTGTTCCATTTTTTGATGTGTTCAGATGGTTGATTGATTAAATGCACATGATTTGGAATAACCACCAGAGTAGAGGATTCTTTAGAACTAGGTTCTGGAATTGGAAATTCAACAAAGGGATTATTATCCATGTGTGCAACTTCAATGTCATGGTCAGCTTCTAGAGTTGTTTGTAAAGTACTTGTAGATGGTGCATCTTGATCAATTGTAGTAGATGAAGGTGTACCGGTTGAAACAACAGGTTCTGGAGCAATGACTGCAGGAACTTGAAGATCAACACTTGGTGGAGGATTCAGGTACTCATTAAACATACATTGAAATAATATTTCCTAATCGTTCTTTGTTGGTGGGACGTACAGAGTTGAATAAGGAATGTTTGGCATGATTCCAGAACTGATTGTTCCAGGAGTCAAAAGTTTAGGTTTGGGTCCTGAACTGAATTGTTTAGAAGCCATTGCTGTCAACTCATCAAAATCAACATGAATAGTTTCAATAATCATTTGGGTCCTTTTGTTATAGATTCGGAAAGCTTTCTTCGCGAGAGCATAACCAACAAAATTTCCAATATCAGCCTTCGGTTTCAACTTACCAAAATCTTTACCATCATTAGTGGGATAGCAGAGAGCATCAAAGACATGAAGATAAGTCAGGTTTTAGATCATGGAGAAGTTTATACGGTGTTTTGTTGTGACGTTTTCGGATTAATGATCAGTTTTATGTATAGAAAGCTGTCGCGACTACCTCCCCTAAAGAAATAACAGAGCCTTTAAAAAGATTAACATGGTTTGAGCAGCTTCCACTAAAGTACGGTTTTGTCTTTCAACAATACCATTCTATTGTAGAGTGCGAGCAAATGATGCTTGATGTGAGATTCTAACTTCTTCATAGTAATCCCTCAGTTTTTGATTGATGAATTCGATGTCGTTATCAGTTCTGATGTTATGAAGGGTTGCATTTAGACGAACTTGGATCATTTTTAGGAATTTAATTACGAACTCTAGAACTTCATCCTTTGAATGTAGAAATTTCACCCATGTAAACCGAGAAAAATCATCAATGATAACCAGTATATATTCTCTCCCATCGATACTTTGAACCCTCATTGGCTCCCAAAGATCCATATGCAGCAGATAAAGTTTTTCTTGAATGGAGTCTTCAGCTTTGGGTTTGTGGGTGTGTTTCTTGCTTTTACCAAGAGCACATGTAGAGCATAAATAATCCTTCTGATACTTTAGTTTTAGAAGACCTCGGACTAGACCATATTTGGCAAGAGAAGTGATATAATTGATGTTTAAATGAGATAATCTTTGATGATGCTTGGTCTTTGAGGCCTTAGATATGACATATTGGAGAGGAGAGCAAAAGATTATCAATAGATAAGGTGTACAAATTTGAATCCCTAGATCCCTTGAGTAGATCAACACCATCTAAGTCACGAATGAAACAGGTGTGTTTGCGAAAAGCTACCTTAAGCTCGTAATCACAAATTAACCCACGAAGAATAAGTTGTGACATAACCCTTCCACATAATAAACCCGAGATATTGTAACGTTTCCTATTTGATAGTCTCCATAACCTATTATCTTAGCAATGTGATCATTTCCAAAATATGACGGTACCCAAAAATTTACTAACAAAGTTGATGAGTTGAGAGAGATTTCTGATCATATGCTTTGAGTAGCCGGACTCCAAATACCAGAGAACAATTTGGACAACCTTCAATAGTTAAGAGAAGAAGATGGAACGTGAAAAACAGTAGATCCCCAAGATTGTTTGGGTTCCTTAGAGTTAGAAGTTTTAGATTCTACAATCTTAACTTTGCTACTAGAACCTACAAATCATGTTGCTTTTGGTATCATGCTGTAAACTAAGATTCCTTGAGTTGGTGTAACTACTAATTTGGTAGAGGTTTCCTTAGTAGGCACTATTGTAGTGGAGGTAATCCTAGTTAAAGGGCACCTATTTCTGACTATAGTGAAGGTTCTACCTGTAGGTTTCCAACTATATCCAATTTTACTAAACACCTTACTCGTAGGTTTCCATACTTTTCTCATTTTATTTCTTTTAGATTTAGATTTCGAACGTATAGTCACATCATTCACATAATCAATAATACACATATCATGATTAGCATCAAACAAACATTTGTTACAGATAGCACAAATAGATTCAAAATTAGCATTTCTCACATAATGCTTAACAAGTGCATTACTGACAGGTTCAGAAACAGAATACGTCTTATTCAAACTAGATTTAACTTTCCTAGAGTGGTCTTCTACGTTATTCTTCTGATTGCTACTTGGTGGTCGTGTGATCCTATTGTTCTTTGTATTGCTTGAAGGCTTTGATTTGCTAGCACTAGTAGTAGGTTTTACTCTTGTAGATGTCAACAAACGCTTGTTAGAATCTTTGGTTTTAAGAGAATCATTATGCTTGGAAATATTGCTTGAAGATGTGACAGGTTCAGCACATCTAACTCTTTTTTTCCTTGTTCATCGGTGTGTAACAACTAACTTCTCACTAGGTTTTAGTGAATCAGTGCATGTTTGAGAGACATAGACTAACAATTCCTGAACATGTTTTGTAAACATGCAAGCAGAATCTAATAGAGGTTCACTAGGATTCTGTGTTCTAGCGCATTGTACAAATCCACGAAGAGTGTTAGTATTTTCTACAGTCTTTTGCCACACTATGCTCCAGGTCAATGTTGATTGTTTCAATCTCATTAATGTCTTTCTTTACATTTTCCACACTATCTTTTCCAATCAAAGATTTAATCCTATCCTTCAACTTTCTTATGACCGTATCCTTTTCTTATGACTGAACTTTCAATTCATTTAATTCAAATAATTGATTAAATGTAGGAGCATTTTGGTTTTCATGAAAATTTTCCTTTTGAAAAACTTCTTGATTGAGTTGAGTTGTTAATTCCAAAGAAATGCAATGCTTTTCGAGTGTTGAATAACTTTTTAAACGTTTATCGTAAACGTCTTTTTCAATAAAATATTTCTTTTTGAGAAGCTCATTCTCAAGTTCAAGACACTTATTGCAATCATTCACACATGAATTTTCACATCAAAACTATCCACAGCAATATGCATAATTTCTTAAGACATGATTTGTTTCAGGAGTTACTTGGATTTTGTTTCAGGAGTTGATATTTATCATGACCTTAGCTGTTTTTGATTTGAATTTCAAAAGCATTTTTTGTCATCTGGCATAGATCAACAGCCGATTCCATATTGGTTTTAATAACAGCTTTATTAACTTTTAGTAATGGAATTATATTCAGTTCAAAGAAATCGCTTTGGTATGCTCAAAAACTAGCACCGCTTGATAGTATGTAATAGATCGGTTGTGGTTTCTTTTGTGGCATATTCATGTCAAATTGGGACAAGTTTGATATTGTTTTAGTTTTTAAGACTTTCATTTAACAAATAAATTAGGAAGTTCATGTCAAGAGAGAATGAAGACGTGGCCACATTTACCCTTGGTTTCTAGGTTGTTAAGAATTTGTCGATTTGGAAGATGATTAATTTGAACGAGGGAAATGCTGATGAAATACCCGACTATGCATTATAATGTTGCTAAAAATCCAAGTTTAATGACGTCGGCTAATGGTATGCCAGATTTCGTTAAGTATATTGTTGGAAAATGTTGTTCCCCCTAAAGGACCTTTGAAAAAAAAAAAAAAAAAAGGGGGGGGGGGGGGGGGGTGGGGGGGGGGGGGGGGGGGGGGGGGGGGGGGGGGGGGGGGGGGGGGGGGGGACGGGTGAGGGGGGGGGGGGGGGGGGGGGGGGGGGGGGGGGGGGGGGGGGGTGGGGGGGGGGGGGGGGGGGGGGGGGGGTGGGGGGGGGGGGGGGGAGGGGGGGGGGGGGGAGGGGGGGGGGGGGGGGGGGGGGGGGGGTGGGGGGGGGGGGGCAACAGCCGCTTCCATTTGGTTAAAAACAGTTTAAACTTTAGTAATGGAATTATTTCAGTTACAAAACACGCTTTGGTATGCTCAAAACCCTACGCACCAGCAGTAATAGCATCGGATGTGGTTCTCTTTTGTATAACATTGTCAAAATTAGCCAGTTGATATTTTAGCTTTTTAAGACTTTCATTTACCAAACTTAACTTAGGAAGTTCATGTAAGAGAGAAGAAGACGTGGCCACATATCACTTATCTAGGTTGAAGAATTCGTATTTGGAGATGTTAATTGAGAGGGAAATTGCTGATGAATTCCCCGACAAGCATATAATGTTGCTAAAATCCAAGTTTAATGACGACGAGCTATGGTATGCAGATTTCGTTAATTATATTGTTGGAAATGTTGTTCCCCCAAATTGGACCTTTGAAAAAAGAAAGAGGTTTTTTGTAAGTCAAAACTTACTTTTGGGAAGATCCTTATGCATTTAAATTGTGCGCGGATAATATAATGACAAGATGTGTGGTTGGAAGTGAAACCCTTAAAATTCTGGCACATTGTCATTCAGGACTAGCTGGTGGGCATCATAGTGCTAATGTTACCGCAAAGAAGGTTTATGAGTCCGGATTTTATTGGCCTAGTGTCTTTAAGGATGCTAATGAGTACGTAAGACGATGTGATGTATGTCAAAGATCAAGAAACATATCTTCAAGGAACGAAATGCCTCTAAATAACATTCAGGTATGCGAAGTCTTTGATGTTTGGGAATTAGATTTTATGGGACCATTTCCCCAATCTAGAGGTAATAAATACATATTAGTAGCTATAGATTATGTGTCTAAATAGGTAGAATCTCAAGCATTACCTACAAATGATGCGCGTGTTATGGTTAAGTTTAATACAGTTATTTGCTAGGTTTGGAGTTCCTAAAGCTTTGATTAGTGATAGAGGGGCACATTTTTGGAATTCCCATCTTGAAAAAGCTTTACTTAGATATGGTATGACTCACAAATTATCCTTAACATATCACCCTCAATCTAATGGACAAACTGAAGTTACTAACAGGGCTATTAAGCGTATCCTAGAAAGATCATTGGGGTACAATCTTAAAGATTGGTCAGAAAAATTTAACGATGTATTGTGGGCATTTAGGACAGCATACAAAACACTGACAGGGTGTACACCTTTAAGACTAGTTTATGGGAAAGCATGTCATTTACTAGTGGATATCGAGGATAAGTCACATTGGGCATTGAAACAATGTAATACGGATTTAACGCTTGCTAGCAAAAGTTGTCTTATGCAGCTTCATGAGTTAGCCGAATTGAGAGATGACGCTTATGAGAATACAAGAATTTACAAAGAACAAACCAAGAAATGGCATGATTCTAGGCTTTGTGGTAATAAAGATTTTAAGGTTGGCGACAAAGTGCTACTTTATAATTCTCATCTAAAGATGTACCCTGGAAAACTTAAGTCAAAATGGAGCGGTCCAAACATTGTTAAAAGGGTATATCCATATAGGGCTGTAGAAATCATTGACAAGAATGGGTTTAGCTTTAAAGTCAATGGACAAAGATTGAAGAAATATTACGAAGGTAACATTGACAAAGAGGATGATGAAGTTATAGAATTTGATAATGGTGTGACGTGAGGCTGAAGGGAGTCTAACTTAAAGACTCTCACAAAAATAAAAGTGCTTCCCGGAAGACAACCCGGAATGTTATTTTCTTATTTTATCTAGTCTGTCTTCCCAGACTCTCGATATGGCGTATCCAATCCCATGGATCTGGCGTATCAGGAATCTGTATGTTATCCAGTCCTTTACTTTTCTGCATTTTTGAACATTATTGTCAGGATTATCAGTACGGCGTATTTGATCTTCCAACCCGAATTTGATACTTTTTATAGGTTTCTCAATACGGCGTATCCAGGTTTTAGGATACGACGTATTGACCTCCTGTACAGTTTTTGTTTTTATTTTCGTTTACTAACCGTACGAATACCAACAATGGAATTGAATAGTGTTTTCTAATTCTTATACTGGACCTTCATGGAACTTAATGATGACTTTTGTTAAAAGTATTTGTATCCAGGAAATCTGGATGTGTTGATGTCTTAAGAGATCTCCGATGACTATTCAACACATTCTTGCTCATGGAATCAACATGGAAAATCAATACCGAGCAAATATCAGGGAAGTTTCTCATTCTAATTCTTTTATTTCCTGTTTTTACTATTTTGTCTATACAACGAGGGCGTTGTATAATTTAAGTGGGGGGAGAAGAATTAGAATGCTACTTGTCCTATTTTTCACATTAAAATGCTTAAATTATGCTTAAATTTAAAAAAAAATCGAGCATACTTTTGTGAAATTACTAGTTACCATAATCTAATTAAGTTTACAGGCTTTACACATAAAATAATCAATATATAAAAACTTATGCAACTAATCTTTGACTTCTATAACATTCCAACGCAGATCACCTAACACGAATTTAGATAATGTAACTTTGTACTAGACAAAGATTTTAGTCTATATCTTGAAACCAAGTTACTCCTTTAGTATCTTTCCCATTTTCATTGCAATATCAAAACCATACATGGCGGAAAACACCAACCATCTAACCCTGCAAGTAACAATTTTTTTAGCGACAATAATTTCTTGTACAAAGCCATATTTGTATCTATACTTGTGTTAGTTATTCCTTTATTCATCCCTGCTTACACCCAAGACGCCCCTCCCGATTTCATCATTTAACTTGGGGTCAGGGACCAAACATGCAACCAAAACTTCAAAACAAGGACCTTCAATGCAATTTCACAAAGATAGGGACCAAACCTGTAATTTGGCCAAATCACAGGGACCAAAAATTCAATTTACTCATGAGTAAATAACACAAGTTTTTGATTGTGTAAATCTTAAATTTGTTTTTATATATTGTAAAAATATTATAATCTTATTAAGCCATTGTAGGAAATAAGTTGGGAAAATTACCGCAGAGGACCATTTGTAATGGGTTTCTCTTGCAGAGGACCCAAAAATCCCACTTTTCCATTTTGACCAAAGATTTCGCTCCATAGGTGGAGCGAAATATGGTTTTTGGAGCGAAATACACGTGTCACCGTCTCAGCATGCCTCGATTACATTTAAAAAAAAAATTGAAAGCTACGGATTTCGCTCCATGCATGGAGCGAATTGCATAATTTAAAAAAAATAAAAATGGGATGGAATCTTTGTACGGATTTCGCTCCATACTTGGAGCGAATTGCACTGTTCGACTTGACATCACTTGGAGCGAATTGCACTGTTCGACTTGACATTGAAATGACCAGACAGTAAGTTTTTTGTATATGTTTGGTGGTAAAAAAATTTTTGTGTATGTGAACATTGTGGTCCTCAATTGTTCGAGGTTCGTGAACATTTTGGTTTAAGCGATTTGAGTGGATTTCAAAACACGGAGGTATTTTTTTTGTTGGTAATTTAATTGTATGTATTTTAGTTTAAAAAAAAGTATCTAAATATGTTTATTTTTTATCTTCAAAACACAGTGTGGTCCTCAATTGTTCACGACACAGGCTAGCGGTTCCTTCTTAGAAGGGACCCATACGACCCCGACTTATCCGCGCACCCCACATATTGGGACGCCTATGTCACAACCTGGATTTGCATCGTGTTCCTCTCGGTATCTTCCCTCACATCCCGGCACTCCGTATGTTGGGACCCCTTTGGCACTATAAGGATTTGCCCCGTTTTCATCTAACTATCAGGCTGGTCCATCACACAGTCGTGATGTTTTTGGAGTGGTATTCTACTAATCAATAAGTATATTTGTCCATTTTGGTTGTATTCTACTAATCAATAAGTATATATGTCCATTTTGGTTGTATTCTACTAATCATGATACAATAAAAAATGATTAAAAAATATTTAGGATGCAATGCAGCGTGCAAAGAGAGATACTCGTCCAAGCAAATATTGTTTGAGCCCATACCGCCAGTTTTGTTTATCGCTTAAAATTTAACGCGATTTATGACATGATTTGATAATTCATTTACTTTTTACTGTAGCAGAAAACACTACTCAACGACAGTGTTGTTTATTCATCTTTCAATACAAATTCATAAATTATATACATTTACAGAATAAAAACTCTAAAATATCAAAACTTAAAAATACGAACAAGTCATCTTAACTACATTACCAACAATTTATTCATCTTTATGTTTTCAATACAAATTCATAAATTATATACATTTACAGAACAAAAACTCTAAAATATCAAAACTTAAAAATACGAACAAGTGACACACTTTGATACATAATATCTTATTCATCTTAACTACATTACCAACAAATTTATGTTCATTACGTAAAGCTCACTAAAGAGAACATACATCACATATAAAAAATAAATATATAAAACATATACAGATACTAAAACATCGACGAACATGCACGTAATCATTTTTTCATTTTCTAAAACTAAACCTAATTCCTAAAGTGTCAAACCAAACCCTAACCCTAAAAAAACATTACACCCTAATTTCTCTAAATAGGGGATTTCGCTCCACCTATGGAGCGATATCTTCTCCTCAAAAATAAATATAGCACGAGTATCGATCCCACTAGAAACTATTTATATTAAAAAATTAATTTCGCTCCAAGTATGGAGCGAAATCAATTATTGCTGGGGCCCGTTTACTTTTATTTTTCCGTACAAAGATTCCATCCGACTTTTATTTTTTTTAAATTATGCATTTCGCTCCATGCATGGAGCGAAATCCGAGTTTTCAATTTTTTTTTTAAAAATGTAATCGAGGGGTGACACGTGTATTTCGCTCCAAAAACCATATTTCGCTCCACCTATGGAGCGAAATCTTTGGTCAAAATGGAAAAGTAGGATTTTTGGGTCCTCTGCAAGAGGAACCCATTACAAATGGTCCTCTGCGGTAATTTTCCCTAGAATATAAAATTCATGACACATTGTCCTATCTTTGTCCTGAGCTTTGGCCTCACCATCCACGCAGTTTAGTCCTCCAATCAGAAGTCTATGAAAAGTCTAGGTGGTCTGACACTCTCCCAACAATCCAATCATAGCCCCAAATTGAGCATGGTTTGAACATGTCACAAAGTGAATGGGATTACCTCTTTTCAGTTGGTTAACACGACTAAAGTGTTATCGATAACTTATAAATAAAAGTGTGTCATAAGTAATACATGCATACTACTTATGATGGATTTTTTGTTAAAATAATACAACAGATGTAAACTCCTTTTACAAACAATTTGGCGTTTAACTTTAAAAACCCTTTTTTAACCTTTAAACTCATAACAATGTTTAACATACAACAATCAAACTAAGCAATAAAAAAACACAATCATGCAAACACAAACATGTAAAGCCTAACTTAAAATCCTATAACTGTATCTTTGAGCCAACAGAAATACAATGGTCATCTATGGTTACTCCAATGCTCCCATTTGATTCAAGATCCTAATATCTTATCAAGTAGAGCATTAGCATGCGCCAATTGTCTTCATGCATCAAGTCTTGATCTTTGTCTTGTTATATTTATTAAATTGAAAACTAGAAGTGTATTCTGATACTTACAGTTGAAATAAATAAACAACATAAATGAATGAAAATTACAACTTGGCAATGAGGCCTAACACTAAACGCCTTAACGAGAGCGTAAAAGAAATTATCAATATAATTAATCATGACAAAGTCAGACAAATGGCTATGGGCATGACTGGCTATACATAACAATAATAACGATTATTAAAACTACCATTGACTTGCTCATGATCAACTTTGCATGAGATCACTACTAGAAATTGGACTTTCAGTGACGGAATTTCTGACAGACACAAATCCGTCGCTAATTTACCGACAACATTCCATCAGATCAGCAACAGATGTCCTCTTTCGACCGAGTTCCGACGGATTTCCAAGAGATATGATTTCCGTCAGAAATCTGTCACTAATTTACTGTCAACTTTCCAACGCCATACCGACCTCTATGCTTATCTGTCGCTATTCCATCAGAAATGTTTTGATTTATTATTAGCTTTTTAATATTTTCTATTTCCGTCAGAAATCCGTCACAAAAAGGTATTTTTTTCCGAGGGAATTACGACGGACATATCAAAATTGTCTTTTTGCTACTCTCAAAGTAATATATTTCATATATCAAATAATTTAAAAGCATTAGTAAGTATTTGATTATATACGCACTTTATGTTAAACTATGTTTGTTTATATCCGCAATTAATATTTGAGTAAACTTAAATGAAAGCGGGAGATTTATGAAAATAATAAAGCTCTCTAATAATTTGCATAGTGAATTTGATCGGTACACTTTGTTTCGAGTCACAACATATATATAGGTTTATAAGATTAATATGAAATGATAGGAGATAGTATAAAAAAATGATACATTCAACTTTATTTTTTTTATTTTTCTTAAAGAAACAGTGTCACTATTCCAATAAATTTTCACATAACAAAATAACATATTCCCGGTCCCATTTTGACACAAAATTAAACATAACAAAAATATTTATTATTCCTTTCTCTAATCCCAACTCTTTTACAGTCTTCCCTCTCACCGCCACCATCTCCCCACCGCCACCATTCCTCCACCGCACCATTCCCCACCGCCACCATTCCTCCACCGCACCATTCCTAACCGTCGATCACTTTCTTTAAGGTTTTAGGTATATCTAATTGAATAGTTTATTTTGCCCTAATTGTGATTATTTAAGCGATGATTGAGCATAATTAGGTTTTAGGTATATCTAATTGAATAGTTTAAGTGGATGAGTCGAGTGATTGGGAGATTTGTGTTGGTCGTATGATAGCTGAAGTGTTGGTATTGGTTTAAATTAGGTTTTAGTGGTTGAATCGAGTTTGAAATTTGATTGAATGAAAAAAGGGTAGATGTGAAGCTTAAGTTTGTGATTACTGTAGCTGTGTTAAGTCTGGTTAACGCGGATACTAATTTGTGCGATTAGCAATAGAAACTAAAAACCGTGAAGGTTATATATCAAAATGTTAAAACTTTAGATTTAATGTGCGTTTGAATTAAAATAAGTTTAATTGAAGGATATGTGTTTAAGTTGTTTGGATACGAGAGGTGCCGTTGTATTAGTTTGTAATTATGTGAGTGAATTTTGTTTTTGGTTCTAGATAAAAAAGCGGGATGTTGCTCGACTCACCTGATAGAAGGGGACTAGACTTGTAATGGAGTTTGACTAGTTTTATTAAACAAGTCAAACTTGCAGAATATGGACTTTCTTATGCTGATAGAACGTGGACTTGCAGAATTGCATGGTATGTTGTCTTGATACATACACTCTGAGTCACCACCTGTTTATATATATTCGGTGTTCCTGTTTTGATTTTCATTTGCCGTGTCACTAAGGCAAAAATGTTAGACATTGTTTATGTATATACTATGAATGATCCAAGTATAAAATTATATGTGGTTTTGCTGACAATTTGATGCATGAGCAGGGACGCATTCTAATCAGAATCACTTCTAAGTTTTAAAACATAATACCAAACACACCTAATATTAAAAAACCCAACGGGTAAAAGAGTGGTATAGATGCAATGCTTGGTTTTCAAATGTGAGTTTTGTTAATTACTAGAACTGTAAGCTGTATACATGTGAATATGTGTTAACACCTTTGTTGACAGAATCTTAAATGCTTTGTTGCAGGTATGTGGCAGCATTTCTTATATTCACAGCTGCATGAGTAGGGACGCATTCTAAATTGATATATTGAAATGCTGGATCAGGAATACCTGAAGTGAAGGCTTACTTAAATGGGGTTGATGCTTCTGCCATATTCTCATTCCGCTCGTTGGTAATTAAGGTAATATCAGTTTCTAGCTACAGCGACCGTCTTTACTACCGTTATTTATAACTTAGGAATACCAATAAATGCATCGCAGATTTAACATGTTAGGGTGGATCACAGAAATATGAGCTGACAGCAATTATGCAATGTGGAGTGGTTGGGTAATGTATAATAATCACCATGATTATTATGTAATGTGGAGTGGTTGGGTAATGTCAAAATTTGATGCCTAGAAAGTGGTCTGGAAGCCGAGTTGTGCTATAAAGGCAAATCGCTTCTGGGCAGACAGCAATTACAGGTTGATTAGAGAAAAGATTGTATCTTCACAAAAATTGGAAAGTATTTATGAGATCAAAGGTCATTGGGATAGGTATTTGCTCATTTCATTTACATAATATAACTTTGTTCATTTATGATAGTAAATAGATAAATATATATAGTGAACAAGTTTCAGCTTCAATGAATTTCATCGACTGGATCATCTGTTTGTTTTTACATATAATCCAGGGATGTGACAATTAAGGACACATGCAATGGAAAAACGACGGTGATCTATGGAGCTAAGGATGTGATTTCGGCACTCAAAACACTTATTGTCAAGGATGCGGAGGTATTAATCTGTCTGCATTTGCAATAAACATCCTATTGTTTTATTCTTGTGGTAGGGGGTGTAAACAAGCATAACTGAATAAAATATTAATGGCTTAAGTTTGACTTCCTCTGTGAAGAGTGCATCCAAACAGAAAATGACTTTGAGTAGGTTTAGTGAAAATTCTAAGCAGCGTCTATTTCATGTAGCGGAAGGTTGGGGTTCAATTTGAGATGATTTATATTTGGCACGGGTTGAAATTGGCATGCCTGGGTTCGCTTGACCCACACTAGCACCTTTTCTCGTATGGATTATAGAAAAGCTTTTGGCAATATTATAATACATTTACAATACACTTTGGGGAAAAGCATGGGAATACAGCTAGAAATAAGCGCATAGAAACTTATAATATAGAAGTCAACATTTTGACCAAAAAGTCAAAGTAATAGTTTTGACTTTTGGCTAATGTCACAGGCCAGGAAAGCTATTGAGAGGACTAGTAAAGCTACAAGCTATTATTCGTGGGCATTTAGTTCGTCACCAAGCTGTCACGACTCTAAAGCATTTGCAATCCGTTGTAAATATTCAGTCACAAGCATGTGCTAAGAGAGTCCAAGTGGTGGACTGCACTTCGCATAACAATTATCAAGACTATAGAAGAAAGGATATAAAGGTAATATTATATTGTCTTTTGCTCTAGTTACTTTATTTTGGTTGTGAAATGTGAATGCATTTGCATGAATATACAGATCGATATGAACAGTCAGAAAAGTGATTTTAGAATGATGCAACAACGTTGTCTGCATAGCTTACATTATTGCAGGTGGTAGTTTATCGTTGGTTTTTAGAAGTGTTTTTGTATTTGATGTTCTTTCAACTGATTCTGTTTGCTTGCATTTCAGAGAGATTCAACTAGCTTAACAAGTCAGAATAGTGAGCTGAAGTTTCGGCTGCAAGCAATGGAGCAGCAAGCTCAGATCCGGGATGGTATGACTCAAATTTCCTCTCAAAGCACATATACATCATCTGAGTTCAGTTGATCTTTTAGAATTTATAATCTCAAATTTCCTCTCAAAGCAGAATGGTGGTGCAACAACTACTAACGAGTAAAAAATCAATCGGTCATTTCAGTCGGCGAAAAAACCTCGTGATTATGAGTATGCTTTTACTAGTCGCTATACGGTGATACAAGTTTCTTTATTCGTTTGTTCTTTGCATCTCTGGTGAGGAAGAGGTCAAGCTGCCAAGCTGGGTGGTTAGAGTTAGTGGTGGCTAAATAGATAGATCACTCAGGTATGCATCTTATTCTTTTAAAAGGCTTGTTTTTTTTCAGACAAACATTTGAAATATTCTTTTCATTTATAATGTCTTCAAAACTTTTGTGTGTAGCTAGGGTGTCTCTGAGATCGAGATGCGAAGGTGTAGCTGCAATTAACACTTGGAAAAGTAATGAGTATTGCACAAATAATGGAGAATGAATTTCCAAACCAAGACTTGTCTATTTTTGGAATTGGAGGTGTCGAAACGGGTAGCGATGATGCTGAGTTCATCCTTCTTAGTGCAAATACCGTTCAGGTTTGTTTCATCTTTAATTTACCAAAGTAATATATTTATCATTTTCAGTGAAGCTATACTATGATTTGCGTTATACTTGTGTGCTCCCTTGTTTATAACAGGTCAAACTTGTTAAATTTACTATAGCGAATAGAAGAAACGGTTTTGGTCAAGGTTTTAGACTCGCCCAGCTTCAGGACCAACTTCCTAGGGTCAAACTTGTTAAATTTACTATAGCAAATAGAAGAAACGGGTTGGGTCAAGGTTTTAGACTCGCCCAGCTTCAGGACCAACTTCCTAGGGTCAAACTTGTTAAATTTACTATAGCGAATAGAAGAAACGGGTTGGGTCAAGGTTTTAGACTCGCCCAGCTTCAGGACCAACTTCCTAGTAATGAACCCAGGTGCGTTGATGAACTGTGTTGTAAACGTTGCTTTTATAATTATTGCGATTGATCTTGTAGTTTAATCTTGTTTTCCAAATGTTGACATATTATTTTGTTAATAATCAGGGTTCTTCCACCGGAGGGTTCTTCCACCGCATTTGTCTCCGTTTGTTGACGCTGAAGCAGAAGGGTATGTAACCGAGTATGCAGATACCACTAAAAGGCTTCAAGCGGCTGCAATCTACATTCCTCTCAGTGGTTGGTTATTGTCACATCATCTTGAGTATTTAGATTGGATACTCTAATTTCGTCTTTATTGTAATGAATGGTTTGATTTGGATTCGAAATTTTCAGTTGAATGCCACTTTTTTTTATGTGAATGATGACTTTTCGTTATTGATATGTTGAATTCTAAATGATCCATTATATTAATTGGTTTCTTTTGAGCTATTTTGATTACAGGAATATATAAATGAGCTTTAACCTGGGCAATTATTTGTCTTATTTCAAAAACTATTTCCGACGGAAACGTGACCTTTTACCGACTGAAGTTACATGTTACCAACGACTTTCCGACAGAAATTTACAGACCGATTTCCGACCGAAAATTTACCGACGGAATTTCCGACACATGTTTTCTGTCGGTGTTTCTGACAGAATTCCGACAGATAGCAATTAGCGACCAGGAATCACAGACAGCCTCTTTCCGTCACAAATCCGTCGGAAAAAACTTATACCGACGGATTTCCGACAGAAACTGCCGTCGCTATAGACCAGTTGTGTAGTTGTGGATGGATGATGATATATTCATAAAACGAAAACAAATAATTTTAATAAGCCAATATAAACAACTGAATACTATATTTAATTTCCATCTATTATATATCATAATCATGTATGCATCAATTTGAAAGACCTAACACCATATCTATCAATTACATACAAATTATAATAAGAGAAAACTATTATATTTCAAAGATATATATATATATATATATATATATATATATATATATATATATTATTATTTATCACTTTTATATATATAGGTGGTCTTCTTTTCAGAAACATTTGTAGTGCGAGGAACAAAAAATTAATTGACACGAACAAAAAAACATACATGCACGCCTTTTAAAAATCAAAAAATACATGAAAATCATCAATAATTGTAAAAATCCACCTATGTTTTTAAGTATCATCATGAACTCTTCCTCTTCTTTCACAAAAACCTTACACACGGCCGCAATATTGTTGTTACACGCCTTATAAGAACATACATGTACATCTTCAAAGAAAAAATTTGTATTTCCAATTTCTTATCAAATTATTTAGAACAACTATATTTTTTTAAAACATATATGTTGTTTTTAGAACATATGTGCAAAAAATACAATTATTGAATGTGTGCATGCATGTTTTTGGTGGTTCTGTCAGTTCTCGCACTAAGAATGGTTCTGAAAAGAAAGTCTCACTATATATATATATATATATATATATATATATATATATATATATATATGATCTAATAACATACTTATCTTCTTAAATAAGTTATTGAACCAAGCCCAACTCGACACACACGCCTATGAGGCAGCCGAATACACTAGGCCCAAATGGGCTTGCCATTTGGTTATTGGTTTAAGCCATTGGAGTACTTCTTAAGGAGTCTAACTGATTAAGGCCAATTTACTTTTCCTATAGTTGAATCATTTATATATTTACGATTAATATATAAAACTAAAGTCTTGTGTTAGTGTGTGTGACCTTATGGTATAATCTATTAATAGTAATATTTAATTCCGTTATATCATACACATATTCCTACAAGTTTTATATCATATAATTACTTTCAACGCACAATTCCAAACAACTAGGAGTAACCTAATAAAGAGAGGATACATCTTATATCAAACATCAGGGGACCTATAACCAAGTATGAGGTGTATTTTTAAAAACATGCTAAGCAAGACTTATAACACAAAATTTCCGAATACGATGAATGGATCCGATGAGTCTATACTTTTAACTACTTTACACTACGCGGAATATGTCATTTGGTTCCAAGAACTTCGAGAACCACCCTAGTTACGCCCTTGACACCTTATGTTCAATACCTTAGTAGTTAAATTGGCTAGGCTCTTTTGAATGAGTTTTTGGCCTTACTTCTCTAGCCTTCATTGGATGAAGGGAACACAATTTTCATATTTTTAATAATGTAAAAGAAAACGATCATTTCGAAGTTTAGTTGAAGAAAAAAACATCTTTGATTGACCAATCAGAAAGCTCGATCTGAGTCAAGTTTTCTCATTTGCTAGGAAAAGTCAAAATTGAATTGTAAATTTAGTCAAACCTTGAGAACTTTGATTTTCTAACAAAATGCTTATAAAAACCAATGTGTCAAATTTGGTAAAAAAAACTTTTTTAAAAAGTAGAAGGTTATTTTAAAATTGTACGTGATGACTAAATTTAAAATCCAGAAAATCATTGCCATGTAATAATGAACTCACTTCACCCCATTTATATAGAAAATTATTATCTTAAAAATCGTTAATCGTTAAGAGAAAAAATTATGCTATCGCAACGAGCATCTAATTATCTTTCAAAAGCGAGATCTTTTGTTATACTTTCAACAAAAAATTTTAGTAACTCTTTTCACGTTCATTTATGTATTTTATTTTCGTTGTTGAAACTTGTGTGATAAATCCAATCCGATTTAACTTTAATTTGAAAGTTTGGACATGTAAACGTTTAGTAAAATTTTATAAAAGTGCAAAAAATGGCAAGGATTTAAAGAGTTTGATATCAAGTGAGTGGAAATCTCAAGCAACTTACAACATTACAATTAAGTTTGATTAAGTGAGGCTTTGCTATGCAAATGAAAGATCAACAAGTTAGGTCACCCGCGCTCCGCTGCGGGATGTTTGGCGGCCGGTGTTTTCGGTTGGACGTGTTAGAAGGTATGTTATAGAGTGGTGTTTTGTTAAAAAATAAATAAAATTACCGGTCTTATGCAACGACCGATTAAAAGCACTTGTTTGGTGCACTTCTAAAAAAAACTAACGGTCGACTATCTGTTGTAGTGGGGAAATGGTATTTTATAAAAAAAAAAAAGAGTGGCAGTAGTTTTTCGTAATCTTAACACATCAGTTTTAGTGCGGGGAGGGGTATTTCGTAAATATTTGAGGGGCTATTTCGTAAATAAAAAAAGGAACGGGTCGGGGCGGACTGGGTCGGGTCGACCCGACAATACCGATAACTCAGAAAGTGTGAGTGAATATTTTGAAAAAAAAAGCAAAAAAACAATTTAAATTTTTTTTTTTAAATGTTCGGACATTCATAAAAAAAACAACGATGACTAAAAAATTGCGAGAGAGTATTTAAAAAAAGAAAACAAATTTTTTTTTTCTAAAGGAAAAAAAAAAACCGATCGGACCGGGTAGGGTATGAGCCTTAGGCATATTAAATGCCCCGGGTAAAAAAAGGAAAGTTTATCTTAAAATTTTTTTGAGGAAAAAAAAGTTTTTTACTCTTTTGAAAAATTTTGAGTGTAAAAATAGGACAAAATATGAAATGGATAAAAAAAAATAATGTTAAGAAAAAAATTTTCATAAAACAAACAGAACCTGATGGCTCCGACAGTGCGAGAGGGTCTTGATTTCGAGAGAAAGAGTAAAATGCAAAATACTTTATGTTATAAATTTTTTTTAGAGAAAAAAAAGATACGGGTACGATTAGGGATGGATGCAGCTTCAGGGTCTTGAGGAATACTTAAAGTTTTATTCAGTATATAAAGAATGCATGACCGATGTATTTCAAACGCAGCGCGTGAGAGGTATTTGTCGAGAAAAAAAGTAAAGTTTTATTTTAAAAAGTTTTTGAGAAAAAAGGTTAAAAAAGGTAAACGAAATTATGTAAGATGTCAATGTTAATAGTGAAAAAGATAAGAAATAAAAAAATAGGGAAAAAAAAAGTGGGTTTTTGCGCATTAATTTCGGTTGTCAAAAATAAGTCGTGGTTTGCATATTAATGTTTTAAAATTTTTTTAGTGAAAATAAAGTTTACTTTTAAAAAACTTTCGGAGGAAATAAGCGTTGAAAAAAAAAGTAATGTTAAAAAAAATAAACTAACTGTTAAGAAAAAAATATTCCATAAAAGAAAACAGACGATGGCATACCGACAGTGTCGATGAGGGGTATTTCGAGGAAGAAGATAAAAGAAAAATTTTATTTAAAAATTTTATTAAGAAAAAAAAAAAACGGGACCGATTAGCGGAACGCGATGGTTGTGGAAACTTAAAGAAGGTGCTTATTCATAAAAAACAGACGATGACTCAACAGCGCTGGGGATGAGGGTATTCCGAGAAAAAAAAAGTAAAGTTTTATTTTAAAAAGTTTTTGAGAAAAAAAAAAGGTTAAAAAAAGGGTAAAAAAAAAAGAAATCAATGTAAAGAAAAAAAAAAAAAAAAAATTCATTAAAGGGGTGGGGCCGGGTCAGGGTCGGGTCACAGCATTAAATGCCGGGGCGTCTGCCTTTTGTATATAGTATATAATATGTGTACATCTTAATACGTATATTTATCTATAGCTAATTAAACTAAGGTGTAATACATGTTTCATTTTATTAATTGTGAGGTTAATCTACATCTTCAGTAATATTACATGTGTAAGGGTAGATGGTTAAGTTATGTTTAAGTTGTTAGGGTATATGACACATGCTCACACCTCACTACAGACATCTGTACGGTATATAGCTCATGCACACATCGCTCGAACAAACAAAGAATACAAACAAGGCTTACAGAAAGTAAATGCAGAATATAATTGACACAAGATATAACGTGGTATCCACGACTAGGATAGTCGTGGCAGTCCCGGGGATCAAACCAGAGAGATATTATTAAGCTCTAAGCTAAACTACTCAGGCTCGTGCCAAACTGCATGATTATGCCAAACTGCACGCTCCGTGCCAAACTGCACGCCCCGTGCCAAACTGCACGGGGTACAAACACACACACCCAGATCCTTAGATACAAGTTTACAATTACAATGAGGGGGTATTTATAAGTGTGAGACCTATCTCCAGTTTACATATTCTACCGATGTGGGATTGGGTTTGCACCCAACAATCCTCCTCGCAAACCCAGTACTACAAAAGGCCTCCCCTCCAACGATACATGACACAACTTGTTTTAGAGTCGCTGGACCACCTGTCCCACTCTATCTGAACAGTGTGATCTGCTCTACCCGAGCTATCATTGAATCTGGATTAACTTGGGGTTGCACCACCTGCGCCACACACATCGGGGCCTATATTAGTCTTCATAACTCAACAATCTCCCACTTAGAGGCTGATCACTTCACGGCTCTCCTTCTCAAGTAATCTTTGTAAACTTCGAACCACCTTCCCTTTAACAATGCTACCACTCTAACCTTTCTGTACCACCGAACATACAAAACACGCGGCACCAACCAAACGCAGGGCTAGGAGACTTTCGATACAAGGTATCCTGAACTAACATCATTAAACTGGGAATAACCTCTCTCTGGTAAGACACCATCATCCGTTATCAATTCACTCGGAGGCCAATTGAAGCTACGCAGAACTTCAACTTCTCTTTCATCACCAACCTGGTGAACATCGCTGCAAGGCTCTTCATTCCAAGAATCTTCAACAAAGATAAGGACCCTTCACTTATCAATATCCGAATAAGCTTTGCCCAACTGCAAACCTTTAGATTCTTCGCAAGATGAATCGAACTATAAGTATATATGTCACAGTATTAAACACTTTCTGCCTAAGCTTAGTCTAACTTCTTAAGAGACTTCTTCAACATATCAACTCTCTGCTTGCTTATGCAACTGCCATAAACTAGACTTCTATAGTTAACATAGTGATTCTCTTCTGTAGTCCAGACTCCCACTCGACTGTTGTTATACCAACTATAAGCACATAACCAAGCACCTGCTTCTCAGAGCATCTATCCTTCATCTTGAACACTAAGGGCAACTACCACTTAGGCTTGTTGAATTTTGCCATGTCAGAGCCTGTGACCAACATGTCATCAACCTTTAACAGTTGTCTAATGCATGATGAACCATCTTCTTAGAGTAGCAACATTGGTTCATATCACATTACTCGCACATTATCATTTTGCATAAAACTGTCAAATTTCAAGTACCGTAGCCTCGGTGTTTGAATCAGTCCATATAAAATTTCCTTTAGTATGCACTTTAGGTTTTCTTTCTGCCCAGCTAGCTGAAAACCCTCTCTTTTGTGTTGTGTAGATGTATCATTCAAGGCTCCCACATAAGAAGGCTTCTACAGCTACAATACTCAAGACTAACTTGATTGTAGTCATCTTCACAACTGGAGAGAAGATCTCATTGTAGTCTACCCCCGTGTATCTGTTGGAAACCCTTAACTACCAATCCAGCCTTGTACCTTTTGCTGCCATTCTACTCTTCTTTAACCTTGAACATCCACAATCTTTGTGATGCCTTCTTTCCTAGCTGATATTCTGACTAAGGAATACTTCTGGTTCTTTTCAAGTGAAACCATCTCTTTAATAATAGCCTTATTCCATTGTACGGATTCTTTGCTACTCAAGGCTTCTGAATAAGACTCTGATTTACCATTCTCTGTCAGTAGCAAATAGTTTGCTAATGGAGAGTACCTTACTGGAGTCCCTGGACTCTCTGCTGGATCTTCGTACCTGCGGAGTCTCGGAGCCTCCGTCCTTGGAGGATGCTCCGTCTTCAGAGTATTATTCATTTGATCTTCCACTATCCTCGAAACTCCCACTGTTTTCGGACCCCTCACTCGTATCTGATCTCCTACCTGGGCTCTGAGTGATTTCCGAACTCAACCCATGCTCTGCAACTATGCTATCATTCTCTGCAAGGTTCTTTAGAATGTCTACTAACACCACTTGACTCTTATATATTGGCTTCGTTAAGCTACTTGAATTTGTCGCAGACCCGGCTCCATAAATCGAGTCCACAAATGTAATATCTCTGCTTTGGATAACCTGGTGACTCTTCGTATCCTGAAAGTTGTATCGCATTTCATCTAAGCCACTGCCTATGAATGTACATTTCATGGCTTCTCCGCAAACATCTTTCACTTTAACAAATAAGTCACAACCAAATACCTTCAAGTGTGTGAGACTAGTATCCTTCCCTCGTCATTCCTCCTCTGGAATACGCAACCCTATCAGAACGTAGGGTATGCGGTAGATTAAGTAGTTCGTACTAACTGAATTTGTCCATAATATCTTCGGAGCTTCTACACGAATCCCCGTGCTCTCTGCTCTGAATGTTCAGCTCAATCTTTCAGCAACACCAAACTGTAGAGGTGTTTTCGGGACCATTTTCAGCATCACAATCCCGTTCTCGACACAAAACTTAATCGGTCAGCTACTATACTCTCCACCATTATCAAACTTCAAAACACTTCACCTGAAGGTTTGCATTGTACCTACAGCAACTCCTGCTGCAGTCTTCGATAACAGTATCATAGTAGCGGGATCCTCAGATTGATGCAATAAATGTAGGGCCACAGCCTTCTGTATGAACTTGCTTTAACATCTGCAGTTTCCTTGTCTTCACTAACATTACGAAGGAAAGATTCTTCTACTTCTCCAAACCACCTAGCTTACAGAAGTAGATATCTACCTTTCGTACATCTGGAACGTTACCTTTGAAAGCTATCATGTTCATACCAATCCTGCTCATATCACCAAGTCTGTGGTGTTACACGGCTGCATTGCCACTACCATTAATAATTGCGTCAATCCCCTCGGGGTGTACCCCAACTATATACAAGTTTCCAATTACAATGAG
Source organism: Tanacetum coccineum (assembly GCA_026074375.1). Classification (NCBI taxonomy): domain Eukaryota; kingdom Viridiplantae; phylum Streptophyta; class Magnoliopsida; order Asterales; family Asteraceae; genus Tanacetum; species Tanacetum coccineum. The sequence goes on along the minus strand of BQNB010013196.1, from coordinate 20,384 downwards.
GGGGTATTTATAAGTGTGAGATATATATTCAATTTACATATTCTACCGATGTGGGATTGGGTTTGCACCCAACATAAGTATCATGCATGATTGCACAAATCCTAAGGGTTCGATGTATTTTGATGTATAAAATATGTTTCACATAAGCAATAGATAGAAATACACATAACAAACATGATATAGAGCTTTGATATTTTCTCAAACCTTATAGTTGTAATACAAAAGTAATAAATAATATAAAAATATACAAACTAAGATATTTTAGAAGACGAAGTCAATTTGTAAACATTATTGAATCCCACTTGTCAATGCGAAGTCAATGCGAAGTCAATGCGGAGCTATAGATCAAGTGTGTCGTTGATAAATAAGCAAAACACTTTGGGAAAGAAATTAAGATGGAAAAGTTTTCCCAAAAACTAATACTTTTGGTTTTTGTTTTTCTGTTACTACTTGATCATCATCGTCAAGCCAGTGCTGTCCTTCAAGGTAAATAATAGTACTTCTTTCGTATGTAAATCATTTGATTAATAATCTTTTATAAAATTCACACTATACACTAAGATATATCTCGCGGGTTCCCGAGACACCTATGAATTTTTTTTGATGTAGTGTTAATTTTTAAGAAAAACAACAATTTTTCTCAAATGTATCGTAAATGCACCGGTCCATCGAAATGTGTTTCTAGTCTTATCATTTTAATTCACTTTTTAACTCTATTATATTATGGTTAAAATAATTTGTGCACCCGGTCATATTTGGTCCTAGCTCTATCCCTTTATATATTTGTCATGAGTATTAATGAAACTACAATACTGCTTAAATATATTATGTCTATAGTTTCTAATAGAGAATTGTGGTGTATAAACAGATTATGATTTCGAATGTATGCAAGCAGGATCAAGGAAGTTAATTCAAGGTTGGCAACAAAAAGTCGCGGTTCCAACAAAAAACCAAAGAAGACTAAGAAGGGTTTTATCTCCTCCACCACCGGGGGACAACTACAATAGAAGACCAAAACCAAAACCACAACCACCACGACGACTACCACCACCGCCACCTCCACCAGCTTTGACTTGAATATCATAATATCTCAAGTTATATTAATTGTTATCATCTTTCAATAAGTTGGATTGTGAAATGTTTTCTATTTTCTTGTTGGAAGTGGTTATCGAAATGAATCATCTTTAGTCTATTATTTCTAGCATATATCTTATTGTTTCTAGAGTAAGTACAACATAATGGCATAATAAAATTGTTGAAAACTGCTTTGTGGACGTTTTAAAAGCATGCATTTTTACTAGTTTTAATTTGGTTTCAAGTCTTGATCGAATGCTCACGCGCGTTTATTTATTTAGGTTTACTGGTGTGAGATTACCGATATCTACTAAATTCTTGGCAATGTAGTTTTGGTAATCCAAAGTTGAGTGAAACCAAATTTCTATTCTGGTACTTAACATGGTTCTCCACGTCCCAAGGTTTAATCTCAAGTGGAACAAACTGCTGCAATACATAGTGATTTAGTATTCTATGATGGATGATATATTCAAGAAAACAAACTCTATTAAGTATCAAGGGTTAAATCTAGTACATGTTTTACATTAATGTATAATTTGCAATATCACACCCACCGGAGATGATATCAAGCTCTGTCGTATGGTTGAACTGCTCATAAGAACTCCAAATTACGCATTGATTGGTATGATTGGATCATTGATCCACTTTCTAATTGTAACAATCATGTAATCGTATTTTTAGCTCATTAATTATTTTTAAGAAAATTATCGGCCTTTCAAAAACAAATAGTTTGCAATATCATATTGGACTTCTATGAACCAAAACGTAGAGGTTTAGTTATTAAACTAGATAATTGTTCAAAAGTACGAAGTATACAATAGGAAAAAAATGGCTACACAACACAGCAAAAAGTTGCAAGTTAGTCACGTTATTTTGCTTTTTCCTTTTCACTATATTATATATTTATATATGGTTTTTCTTATTTTGAGTCAATTAGAATAATTCTTCAAAATTTAATGATTTGTTGAAAGATAATAATTACAATATAATCCTTCTATAAGGTTTTAAGTGGTGTTCTCGGATCAACTATGTTTGGTCCATGCTTAATGTGGGTTATACCAAATTCTTTTTTTTAACAGCATTTTATTAAAAAACTAGCAAGAAGCTAGAAAAATTACAAAGTTATAAGATGAGGATTTTTTAGTCAATCAACCCAACTAAACGACACATTACATCTAAACCGACTCCAATAAAAAGAATACGACACAACATCATCAAAAATATCCGCATTAGAAGGAGAAATCACACCAAAGACACACTTATTACGATAAGCCCAAATTAGCCACCACACCCAAAAAACACCCCTTACTAAAAGCTTTATGCTTGATAGGAATCCAAAGTTCTTAACGATCCTAGAAACTCGTCATCGATCGTATGACACGTCCATTGAAATCACACCGCCCACCAACGCAAATCTTGCAGATAATTATCTTTACGCAACAAGGCATATCAAAAAATAAATGACTTGACGATTCCGTGACGCTACCACAAACGGGACAAAAAATAGACGGAATATCTATACCTCTCCGGGATATATTAAGACGGGTAGGCAAACAATCCATTCTCACCTTCCACGCATGAATGTTAACCTTGATTGACACCGCTTTTATCTATCGAGTTTGAGTAAACACTTCCGGAAACCCGTTATCATCAATAACCTTTCTAGCCGAAGCTACCGAGAACTCACCCGAACCATCAAGCGTCCAATACCAAATTCCTTACCCATGACACTTTTGAGCACCCATTAGTGTTTCTTACATTCTTCATTCTTGTTTCAGATTTTGAAGTTAACATTGTTTGCATTTTTTTTAACAGCAAAATTTATTAAGCATTTGTATTCCTTTAGGGGACGTTTGGTATGATGGAATAGAAAGGTAAGAAACAGAATGAGAAAGAATTTTTTAGTTTCGTACATCAAATAATAAGAATAGAGTATTAAAATATGATTTTTTGGAAAGCAAATATATTCTTTAAAAAAAATGGAGAATAATGAGAATCATCAACTTGAGAATCAAAAAAACAATGTAAAAAAAGGGACAAATCATGTGTGTGGCACATGCTTTTCATTTACGTTATTGTTCGTTAAAATTTTTTAAGAAAAATTTAAAAAAAACTAAAATTTAAAAAGTACGAAAAAAAATTTAATTTTTTTATAAAATAAAATTTTAAAAAAGTTTGAAATTTTTGTAAAATTTTTTTACGAAAAATATTTTTTTAAATATAAAAAGTACGAAAAAAGATTTAATTTTTTTTAAAATTTAAGATTTTACAAAGTACAAATTTTTTTTAAAAACATGATATTCCTCACATTGATTCTGTATTGGGTACTAAACATATGAATCTATCCTTTTTCTTGTGACTTATTCTCTTTCTTTACGATTCCATTCTTTACTTCATTTTCATTCTTTGCGATTCAGTCGTACCAAACGTCCCCTTATGGCTTTATGAAACGTATATTTAGAAATTAGTACAACATTTAAATATTGTAATAAGAACTAGTTTGAAGTTTAGTTTTGAGCCCGATCACTGATTGTAAGTTGTTTTCATAAATTTATATTTTGTGCGTATAATACCATATAAAGTTAAAAATCATACATAAGACTAAAATGTTATATTCATGAAACGTTACAGAATACATACAATTGTGATTGCCTTAGTTGGAGATGAAAATTTAGTATTAGAGGTTCTTATTTTCTTCCTTCAATTATACGTAAATTCGTTTGAGATCATACGTGATAAAATTTATGTCGTTTCGCAAAATCAAATATCATTAAAAATCAAAGAAGATCGAAGCTTGCCAACTTTGAATTGGATAAATCTATATATAGCAACAAATGTAACAACTATAGCTAGCTACATGCATGCATCATTTATAATTGACCAAAATATTCGTAACCAGATTGGAATTGCTAATCGTGTAGATACATATATCATGGTTGTCAGGATCCTGATCTTAAGATTTTACGATTTTACGATATTGCAAAACAAAAACGATCCGGATCCTACGTAGGATCTTTGCAAGCTTAAGATCTTATAGGATCCCGATCTTGACCATAGGATCTTAAGATCTACTACGATCCGATCTTACTTTTCTCGAATCACAAACTAAAAAACTAAATATTTATCGGTTGTGTTTTGTAGAATTTAAAAAACTATATGTTAATCTTCTCAAACATTTTATAATCATAATTTTCGAAAATATTTTTGTATAGTTTTGTGTTAATGATATATAGTAATTCGTAGATTTGTCTAATATTATAAAGATTATTAAGAAATTGATATTATAGTAGGATCTTAAGATCCGGATCCGATCTTACGATCACGATCTTACAAAGACGAAAACGATCCTAGGTAAGATCCCGATTTTGAAAATCTTGACATATATAGTTTACCGATAGACATTTGATCAAAACCTTATACAACATGTCACATTAACCAAATTGTGACTTGAGATCACAAGACAAGGTGTGCTGGTCTCTTATTCAAGAAACACATATTAAGAAACCCGTATTGAATAGCAATGTATTGTCAACTAACCCCACATGCTTAAGGCGCATTTGATCAGGTGAGAACCGGAATTTAAGTATGGCATTGCTTCCGGTTTCCCACTTAGGCATATCATATTGGATTATGTTAGTTGGATTAGCTAGTATACGACTAGAAATGTGTGAGCCTATTGGTGGCACACACGTTAAACACTTAGAGTGCGTTTTTTACTTCACGAACGTTTCTAAATTGTAAACCAAACGACTAAAAATGACAAGACACGAACCCTATGGAGCTTAAGTGAAGTAGCCGGCCATAAGAGGGTTCTAGAGAGTGTCTAGGTACATTTCAATGAGATAAGGAGAAGAGAAAGAGTTGTGATAAGGCTTAATTTGTGGTTTCCAAGTCTTATCATAAGTAGGGTTTAGTTGGTATAAATATACCCTCTCCCTTGCTCATTTACACGACATCACAACCACAATAACTCAGCAAATCAGTTTCCTCCTCCTCTCCAAAAAGTCAGCCGATTATATAACCCTAATTAGGGTTTATCAGATTTTCGGTTCTCCCTTTTTCCTCCCTGTTGATTTTTGGTAATCCCTAAAAGGGATTTTAAGGTGTGATTCGATCCCACAACCTTCTCAGCAGGTTTAGGACTTTGATTATCCAGGTTCTCAAGTGTGACAATCGTTTAAAAACGTTTACGGTTTGATTTGGCCATTTTCGGTGAAACCAATTTCGGTGGAAAACCCTAATTCCATCCTGAATTTCGGTATTGTTCATTAGAGAGGGTTTTGGTACTTGATTTCAGTAGGTTTGCATTACACTTGTTGTTTGGGATATACGTGAAGCAAGGCTAGCATCCGAGCGCATTTGGTTGACGTGTTTGTGTGAGCAACCATAAAGGTGAAAACGTATCCACTAGTTTCAAAGTTTTAGTTCTCGTTTGATTTGTTCAAGGCATTCAAGAACGGTTAGTTTTCTCGTACTCTTTTATGTTTATTGTGTGTTAATCATATGTGACAAACTAGATCCATATCCGCTGCGTACTCGTAGTTATTGGTTAATTGGTGATTAAATCCCAACATTGGCATCACGAGTCATCTTTGTTTGGTGTTTATGGGTTACACACGAATTAAACAAGCTAGGGCTGCATGAGAAAACATTTATTTATTGTTTTATTGGAAAATTATGGCGACAACATGCAATTCTTGCTATAAAGAATAAATAAAGACCTATAACTAAACTATTATTACTTGTTAATAAGACGAATAGATTATAAATTAATTGTTAATTAAGCTGCCATGTTATTTTATTCGTTATCTCGGCCTTAAGACTCACGCAATCATGATATATGATGGATGTGACGATCTAGGCACTTTAGCAGAAAACCTAGTGAGAGTCTTTTGGTTCTCCGTTTGGGAAAGACTCTTTTGAGAACTCGAGGCATTATATGATTTACTGCTTTCCATATAAGAGTTTGTCTTCACTTCTACACCATCTTTCTGTCTGTTTTAATTGCTTATATGTGATATGACATGTGATTGCTCAATATTTGCAAATGGACTTTATGAAACTCTAAAAACGGACAAATACTTAAAGAGAAATTTGGTTTGAATATGTCTGATTTTATACATGTAAGCACACTCCTTGTGACCAATTATGTGTTATTTGTGAAACTGAGGTTTTTGGACAAATTTAATACAGACATTAAACTATGAAATTTGATTTCTTGTATAATTTTAGTTTTTTTATATGCTTTTATCATATAATGTATCACTACTGCTCCATGGCCTAATTGTCCATTGCTTTAGTGAACTTCTAGGGTTAAATTGATCTTTAATCTTCTCCCGCCCCATTACATGCTTCGGCATATGAGTGAATTATTGAAATAACTTGTGTCTTCGGACACATGCAGAAGTACAATATAGGGTTTGATCAATTTGTAATGCTTCTCGCGATATTGGCATATATAAAACCAATGTTAACAAAGGGTTTTTCTTAACATTAATACATCATTAGTCAATTGGAAGTACGGCTCATCCATTATGGACAAACTATAAGAGAAGTTTAAGGCGGGTTGCTTAGGCTCTCCAAAAGAAGTCAGGTTTTTAATACGCTTCGCGCTGACCTGTTTCTCCGCTTCTTTATGCGTCCAAAATGGAGCTACCGAGAACATTTGACAAAATGACGTCTATCAAAAAGGCTAACAAAATGTTTTCTTAACTAGTGCTACAAGATGTTTTGCATGCTTCTTGTACACGTTTTTGTCACATTTATGTATATACCCCTATGTGAAATTTTAAGTCTATGCCAGCCAAAATAAAGAACACGTGCACTTGGTTTGACCTCTCTGGTCAGACCTCAGGGCCTCTCCAACCAATGGCGAATTTTTTCATAGGTCAGATCTATGTCAATTTCCGCACGTTCTTTTTTGGTCGACTTAAATCGAGTTACCTCGTCAGACCTCGGACACGAGACATGAGATGAGACAAAATATGCATTTGACATTGCTATAAGATTTACTAATGTCAGAAGTCTCATAAAACTAAGAGTTGCATTCTATACAATTAACGCTCGTCGCTTACCTCTTGCCCTACTTGTTTACACGTTGGTCAGACCTCCGGTAATAAGTAGGAGGTCAAGTTGGATCTTAGTCTTATTAGTAATTAATTGGGTAGTTAATTCTTTTAAGAATTTAATTATCGACAATACTAATTATTTGAACTTTTTCTAATTGTAGATGACTACCTCGGTCGTTAACAATTCGGTTTTCAGGGGCTTCTTCGAGAAACAAAAATTAACTGGACCCAACTTCATTGACTGGTACCGACAACTTAGGATTGTACTATCAGTTGAGGATAAGTTGGATTACCTAGAGCAGCCGATTCCTCCTGCTCTTGTCCCAGCTCAAGCTGGTCAGCAAGTTGCTCCAGAAGCCCTTGCAGCTCATACTGCATGGGTTAAAGGATCAAAAGAAATTGCTGGACTCATGCTCATGACTATGGAACCAGATATCCAATGGAATCTAGAAAACCTTGGTGCTTATGAGATGTTACAGGAGTTAAAAACTCTGTTTGCTCAACAAGCAGAGCAGGAACTTCTTCAAACGATTTTCACGCCTGTAAACAGGAAGAAGGGCAGTCAGTTAGCTCGTATGTTCTGAAATGATAGGGCGCTTATTTGTAAATCTAGTAGAGCGTTTTGGGGCACCCCGTGACTACTTGGCTTGCTTGTGTGAGTCTGTTATTATCGGTCTGCGCAAGGAATTGATGGGTGTGTGCAGAATTACATACCTGATAGCCAGGTTGGGGAAGACTTGTTTTAACTGCATGCTATGCTAAAAGCTCCATGAGCAAACTCTTACATTGCCAAATCAAACGCTCCTGATCTACATGCTATTCGAGCTGATATTTGTAAAGTCTAGAAAGGTTAAAAGCACAACAAACTGCAACCCCAAAAGGCTTCCAGGGGACAAGATCAAGGGAATGGGAAATATAAGCCGCTTATGTTAATTCTCAAGCCCAAGATTCCCCCTCCACAAGAGGGATGATCCCGCACAAAGGACTCAAATCTGCCTGAGTTGTGGTGAGACAGGGTGGGGGGGGAACATTGGAAGAAGAATGTCCTCGTACTTGCCGAGTTGCTAAAGATACGAAAAAGAACGCAGCTTGGAGCTGGGTGGTGGTATCAGGTATCTTCGTATAGGATTCATATACTTTCTTAACAGATCATGGATCTATGACACTGGTTTGTGGTACTCATATTTTTGTAATACACGCAGGGTCTAAGGGCAAGTACGTAAACCTGAAGCCGGTGGGCTCTTAGCTTGTACTTTTGTGGGCAATGTCTACGTGAAGCTGTAGAAGAGAAGCATATTGACAACTGTGATTTATCTCTCCTAGGGATTAGTTTATTTTTTGAAATATTATCATCTTTGATCCTTCTATTACTATGGGGAGTTATTTCAGTTTCCCGTTTGTACGAAGATGGTTTTATTAACCGACTTCGTGAATAATACAATTCAAGTTTCTAGGAATAATGGTTTATTTTAGTGCTATCCCAAGGGATGTTATTTTGAAAATTGATTTGTCTAATTTTATGCAAATGAAAGTTCTATATATTACTGTAAGCAATCAAAAGAGCCAAGCTATAGACTTAGGACTCAGCTACTCCTTGTGGCACTGTCGTCTTGGACACATTAGCAAGAAAGGAAACGCGATTGAAAAGTTGCAACACGATGGACTTCTCAATTCAACTGACCTTAGGGCTTTTGAAAAATACGTTCCTTGTATGTCTGGAAAGATGGCAAGAAATCCTTACACCACATCAAGTGAAAGGGCCCCAAAGACTTTCCTTGGACTAATACACACCGATGTATTGTGGCCCATTTAAGATCACTTCAAGGCAAGGAGCAAACTACTTCGTCACTTTCACTGACGACTTTAGTCGTTATGGTTATGTTTACTTGTTGAAACATAAACATGAAGTGTTTGAAACTTTCAAAGTGTTTCAAAAGGAAGTAGAAAATCAACTCGGCAAGACCATAAAATCGCTACGTTTTGATCGTGGGGGCGAGTATGCGAGTTAGGAGGTCTAGAGTTTTTGGATCATCTCAAGGATCATGGGATTATTGCCCATCGTACTCCTCCTTACACTCCACAACACAATGGTGTGTCGGAGAGGAGAAACAGAACCCTACTAGATATGGTTCGATCTATGATAGGTCAAACAACTCTTCCAAAGCTTTTGGGTATACTCTTGAGACTGCTGACGCCATTCTCAATATGGTTCTAACTAAAAAGGATGAAAAGGACACCATCGAAGTTTTGGTATGCGGCAAGCCCCTAAGCTGTTCTTACTTAAAAAGTTGGGGTCTTGAGAGGCACATTTTAAGAGAGATACTCTTACAAGCTTGACCAAGTTAGAACACACGGTCTATTAAAGTTATCTTCATAGGATACCCAAAGGAAACAATGGTTAATTCTTTCTACTACCCACCTATGTGAACAAAGTCCTTGTTGCTCGGAATGCTGAATTCCTATAGAATAGTCTTATAAATCAAGAAGCAAGTAGGAGTCTAAAGGATCTTGAAATTATTCAAGAAGAAGATACGCATCATGAAGAGGATGATCTAGAAATAGATGAACCTCAAAGTGATATCATTCCCATTCGTAGGTCCAACAAGGCACGATATCCCCATAGGTTCGCATGTGTTTTATACATCGATGTTGAGGAACATGAAGTTAGGCGGTTTCGGTGAACCCGCTAACTTATAAAGCTGCATTGTTAGTTAGACCCTGGTCTGCATAAATGGCTTACAGCTATGAATGTGGAATGCAATTCCATGAAAGGACAAAGAAGTTTGGTCTTGGTTTGAACTTCCTCCTTTGGAAAAACCATTGGTAGAAGTGGCTCTTTAGAAAAAGATCCGACATGATTGGTGTTGTACACATACTTAATAAAGCTGCCGTCTTGTGGCGAAGGGCTATACTCAAAACCAGGGATTGATTATGAGGGAAACCTTCTCGCTTGTTGCTGACTTAGAGCTATTAGGCTAATTTCATAGCCATAGCAGCGTACTTGACTATGAGATTGGCAAATGGAGTCAAAACTGCCTTCCTCAATGGATATCTCTCTGAAGAGGTTTACATGGAGCAACATGAAGGTTTTGTCAATCCAAAATATCCAAACCGAGTATGCAAGCTGAAGCGTTCCATTTATGGGCTTAAGCAAGCATCAAGGCAATGGAATAAGCGTTTTGATGGAAATAAAGAAATTTGGTTTTCAGTCAAAAATTGCTTGTGAGCCATGTGTATATCTAAAAGCTAGTGGGAGTAATGTCACTTTCCTAATCTTGTATGTCGACGAACATATTGATCATGGGAAACAGTATTCCAATGTTACAAGATGTTAAACTACACTTAGAAATGTTGTTTTGCTATGAAAGATTTTAGGTTGAAGCTGAATATATTCTTGGAATCAACGGATCTACAAAGGATAGATCTCGACGGGTGATTGGCTTATATGTCAAGTGCCTTATATCGAAAAAAAATCTTAAAGCGTTTTCACAGTGGGAGAATTTCCAACGTGGGGAGTAATCCCCATGCAGGATAAGCTTAGATTGAGGAAATTCAACAAGGTTGCCTCTTACCACCTGCTGAGTTGAAGTGCATGCAAAGTTGTTCCATATTGCTCGGCGTGGATTCTTTATGTATGCTGTAAGATGTACTCACTTTGATGTTGCGTTAGCTCAGAACATAACAATCCGATTCCAATTAGAATCCAGGTGTCTCACTGGACTACTGTTATAGAAACATTTGAAGTATCTCAGGAATAATAAGGACATGTTTTAGTTTACGGAGGTGATTCTAAAAACGAGGAGCTCAGGGTTTATTGCTACATGATGCTGGATATCTGACTGATGCTGATTGACTCAAGTATCAGATGGATTGTGTTCGATTTGTTGGAGGTGCCTGGTTGACTGGAAAAAATGTAGTGCCAAGCAAGCAATTTTTCGCTACTTCATCTGCAGAGCTTGAGTATATTGCTGCCCTTTGATGCTTTAATGGAAGCGTTTATGGGTTAGGAAATTATTTTGGGCTCGGTGTTGTTCCCATAATGAAAAAAACCATTAATTTGTATTGTGATAAGACTGGAGCAATCGCTATAGCGAATGACGTCTGTGTTCATCACTAAATGTGCCTAGACATTTCCGTGCCTAAGTTCACTCCTCCGCAAAGTTATTGAATTTGGTGACTTAAAGTTAGAAAAAGTTTACACAGATGACAATTAGTGATTCCATTTCACAAAGCGTTGGTCTTTTCCAAAGCACATTTCAAAAAACTTATAGGAATATTGGAATGATTCCAGCTAGTAGTTTCATTTGTAAATCTGCGGTGTTTATTAAGTTAATTTGGCATAATTGGCTTAAAACAATTTTATTTTCTGATGAATAAAGATACGAGGTATTTGTTATCATTCATATAACAATTGTTTGTCCTACATTTGCATATTTAATCCTTGAATGATTAATCATTCTAAATATGTCCATTGTCGGTTAACAGTATGGGAGTATTGTTACATAAGGCAAATGTGAGTGTTGGTTATATTCTTTGAATATATGGGTGGTTCCCACCATACTCATATGTTACTCACAATGGATGCGTATTGGACACCCCAACCTTTGAATGTTTACTTTATGGATCCGTTGTCATAAGTAAAATTTCGAAAATGGCTAATTAAGTCATCCTTAGACTTGAGAATACAAACAAGTTCTAGTATGTGTGGATATCACTTTTTAATTCTATGTCAAACGTTGTCCTGAATAAGGTAGCTACAAAGACTATTATTGGAAGTGATGTGAAACAGCATTCACAACACTTGTATTCAACAAAGAATTTGTTCCTCTACTTGATGTGCAGAATGATACCTTGGCGCCTCTCTAGAATTAATCAGATAATTGTTTGGCCGAACCCAAAGGGTAATGCAAGATGATTCTTGATTACATTTGGTATATCTGTATTGAGTTCTATAACGAGAATCTAAATGTTTAAACTATATGGAATGAGTTAGGATCCATATCCATGGTTTAACGGTATTTGAACAAAGAGATGATTATAGCAAAAGATAAAATAACCATGCTAATGAGAATGTTTATAAAACTTGATCTCAGACACTTCTAGTTTTAAAAAGGGCTAATGACTTAAAAAGTCATCTAACTTGGCAATTTTTGTCTTTGTGCGTAGCCATCTTATTTGTTTTCCATTTTGTCATTAAACTTTCATAAGCCAATCATTGTGTGTATTTTGTGACTATTCTGCCATGTAAAATGACCATTTTACCCTTTGAAATTTAGAAAAACTAAGGGTAAAATGGTGACAAAATACACACAATGGTCAACTTTTGAATGTTTGATGACAGAATAGGAAAAAAAAAGATGGCTATACAGAAAGACAAAAAATGTCAAGTTAAATGACTTTTTAAACCATTAGCCCTTTTAAAAACGAATGTGAGTGTTGCTAGACGTTTCCGTCGTTAGTATATGGGCAGTCTGCTACTCCAACTCCCAAGTGAGAGCTGTTGGAATATGTGAGTTGGACTAGCCGTGTACGACTAGAAGTGTGTGAGCCTATTGGGGGCACACACGTTAAAACATTTAGAGTACGTTTAACTTCACGTTACGTTTCTAAAATAAGAACCATAGGACCAAATACGACTTAGACAAGAACCTATGGCTGTCTTAATGGAAGCCGGTCACTTGGAAGGTTCTAGGATCAAAAACATTGTTCTCTAAGAATTGCAAATTGTTTGGTTTCAGATTTTACGGTTTCATTTTCGGTTTTTAATAAAACATTTCGGTTCCAGTTTTATTTTCGGGTTATTTTACTAATCAACTGTGAGTATAAGGAAACCAAAACCTTTTTTATGCACATTTTCACACTGCGGTCTTCGAGATCGTCTTTGCGATAGAGAGGGTTATTTTCACATAAAGATTTTCTTGTAGAGGTGTAGTGATGATCGGGAAGTTGTTAAGTCCTTGACTATATAGGTATGAAAACCTAGGAAATGAATCTTCTTTGGACTTGTGTTGATTCCCTTATACTTAACTGTTTTTTGGCGTAATAAAATTTACCGGGAAACTCTTTACCCAAAAAAATATTTGTGTCGACAGTGGCAGAGGGGTATCGGAAGGGTGTGCAAGTGATGCTGTCGCTATTGGATTATGTGAGTTGGATTAGCTCAAACACGACCTAAGTTTGTGAAGCCTATTGTGGGGGGGGGGGGGGGGGGGGGGGGGGGGGCCCCCGCACACACGTTAAACACTATAGAGTGCGTTTAACTCAAGTTATTCCTAAAATAAGAACCATAGGCCAAATACGACTTAGACAAGAAACTATGGTTGTCTTAAATGGAATCTGGTCCATTTGGAAGGTTCTAGGAGGGTGTCTAGGTTCGTTGGATGTGTAGATAAGAAAGAAGGGATTATTGTGATAAGTCTTGAAGTATTGTGATAAGATTAAAGTTGATGAATTTAAGGCTTATCATGAGTTGAGGTGAGAAGCTATATATACTCCCTACCTAGCTCATAATTGACGATACAAAAGAAACAAAAACCACAGATAATTCTTTTTCTTTTCCTTCACACAAAACAGCCGGAAATATATTTATATACAACCTTTAATAGGTTCTTGGAGTTTCGGTACTAGTTCTTTCCTTGTTCAAGTTTGACAAACCCTTAAAAGGTTTTGGTGCAAAGTTGTTTTTCCATTGGTTCAAAGTAGGAACAAGGGTTCAATTGGTTTTTATGGTTCTGGATCACGAATCAGTAATCAAAGAAAAATAGTTTTTTTTTTGTTTCATTGGTTTTCGGTGATTTTTTAACAAGGGTTGTTCGAGTGAGGGGTGCAAGTACTCAAAGCGACACTTGGTGTTTGGGATTCGTGAATCAAGACTAGCATCTTGGTGTGTTTGATTGACGTGTTTGTATGAGCACTCGTAGAGGTGACAACTTAGTCACTCGTTTCTCATTCTTGGTTTCATTTATTTGCTGGTGTCTACAAAGGTATGTATCTATTTACTCTTTTACATTCCTTATGTGTTTTAATGTATGTTTTGATTATTTGTACTAGACTCGATCTATCCGCTGCGTACTCGTTAGAGTTAAATTGATTGTTAAATTCCAACAATAATAATTATTGGTCAATTGTAATATCGTTGTGTACTTCTAAAGGGGCGTTTGGGTAAGCATATTTGAGGAACTTATTTGTTTCTCGTATTTTCACAAAGCTAGTAAGCTTAATAAGATGTTTTGGTGAACTTATTCAAATAGCCTATGGTTCTTTTGGGAAATAAGTAAACAAGCAAAGCTTACTTCATTCTATGAGAGGGTTATAGAACTTCAGCTTATCCAAACACCCTTAAATAATTTGTTTATTATGTTATCTTTGGAGCTGAACAAACATAAAATTTTGATAAAAATGTGTATCTTATAGTAATTATAATTATGTTCATGGAAACACAGAATCATGTAGTTTTTGAGTAATTCTTAGTAGTTGTACAAACAACACATTTGCTAAACACTCAATTCAACGTTATCTTAAAGATTATGCATTCAAAATTCACATGCTGACTCTTAAAATACAATCTCGAGATCAGTAGAAATCATTTGGTTTGCCGATCTTTATATTCTGTTCACTTAAATACTCGATGATTGCTTTCTTCTGCCAGCCTTTAAAACTCCTGCAATTTCATAAAATTAAGATAATTTTTCTAACAAAAATGGGTTACTGATGAATTAAGAAAGTAGCTGATTTACTTGTGATCAAGATGGGCAATAACTTCCCCACCAGGAAAACCTTCAACTGTAGCATCATATGCAGCTTTAATTGCATGCTTCCATGTCCCTCCAACATTATTCGAGTCTTTTTCGCCTTTCGATTCAGCAGGATCTTCCATTGGCAAGGAATATCCGGATAGTAAGTGACCAACCCACACGCCACCCTTCCTAGAGATTGTACAAAAATAATCAACTGATTAATTTTGTATAGTTGCATTATAGAGCAAGCCAAAAGAGGCATTTGAACAATATTGTTACAAGCATACTGATGTGCACCAAGCCTGGTACTTGGCGAAGAATCGGGGGTTAATTAGGCCCACTCAGTTGTATATGGACCCTTACCGCTTTTTGTGTGTGTTCTTATTATTAATGTATCACGTCAAACAAAAGAATAATCAAGTTAAACGAGTAAAACAATCCATTTTTGGGCCTAAAATCGGGAGTTCAGGCTATTTTGAGACTGACCCTAACGACCCACGTATGCAGGCTTTGTTTGAGTTTCAGCTTAACCGTGCCTAAGACCAGGCTTATTGGAAATATCCAATTTTAGCTGAGATGGTTACTTTGGAGTTTGGCCTTATGCGCACCTAGGTCACCAGGCCGTCTCATGGATTTTGTGTGTGTGTGTGTGTGGGGGGGTGGGGGGTGGGGGGGGGGGGGTGCTATAATAATAAGATGAACCTCACAAAAAAAAATTGTTTTGGAGTTTGCACACTATGGATATAGACAACGGTGTTAAACATGTCAAAAAATTAGGACAACCATACTATTAGACAACTTTTAAACCTTTTGAAACGATGTATTTTCTATTACGTCAAACTATATATTTTTTGCATGTGGGTTGTAGTGAATGTGAAACATTAGTTTTGTAGATAACTATAGTACTTTAGTTTACAAATGTTAATTACGTATAACATTCGTATTAGACCCCTTATAATTATTTTGTCAAAAAAGGGTTAAAAACTTAAAATGTTAACTAAGGGGACTGAAGTGAAAATGTAAGTAACTAGGACAATAGTGTGACATCTATAAACTTAGGGGGCCTAAAGTAAAAAATGACCCTAATTCTTCCTCCCGTTTCCGTTTGCCTGTTTCAGCTCTGTTCTAAACCAAATCTTTTATCCACTTCAAAACTCGCTCTATTACACATAAATCTAGTATAAATACAAGTGGCATACGCTTTAGAACACTTTCCTATCATTTTCAAGCCGAAAACAAAACTATATCAGCCTATGTGCTTATAATTTTGGGGCCGCTGAAAAAATGGAGGCCCTGTGCCATCGATCACTTTGAACTTGGCCAAATCCGGTCCAGAGGCCATGGCATTGGCGGGCCAGGCCTTTTCAGGCATTATTTGGCTAGGCACAAGCCTGTTTATTAATTAGAGGGAGTTAAGATATCTATTGTTCCCAGCATGACAAAAACATATAAACCGATTTTATACATTCTGTGATGATTATAAAAAGAAAAAGGTATCTAAAGAATGAGAAACTAATAGGAGCGTAGAAGTAACATACATAATTATATCCATGTGGCGAGGTACATAATGGCCACCCCCTACACCGAGAAGGACTTTTTTGTTACTCGCCATACTGCAACATAAAGTATTTAAAAATTATTTTGTTAGGTATGTAGCAGTTTAAAGGACCGACAATAGACATAATCATTAACTTTTCTGAGAATAAAAAGGTATTAACTTCAAAGACTAAATAAAACCATATAAAAAACGGCTTTTTGAATAAACCCATGAACCAAAAAGCAAAAAATCAGAAAGGCCATTGCTGGTATTGTAGTCTACAAGTAGAACACCAATTTAACTAAAATCAAACACATGAACAAATAGTTGATTTATATCATGATACCTGTTCCAGTTTCCAACTGCTTCACCTTCTCCGATTCCAAGTCCTTCCCAAACTAACTTCAAAAGTCAAAAAGAATTTTGTTAATAAACCTTTATGATGAGACATAGCATGACTTGGGTCAACCCTATCGTGACTGAGTTTAGTGGATCCATACGATATAGTATGAAGGAATACATGACATGTGAATGACACTATTCAGATTATAAGGGTACCAAAAAACAGACGATAATGCAAGTATGCAACTAATAGTAAATACCAGTGTTAGAAATGTAGTGAACCTGAGCAATGACTTGAGCAGCATCTTGCCTCTTCCAGCAATCAATAGTGCTACCTATCTCCACAAACATTGTCGGCTTATTTGTAACAGGACCATGATGAGTAGCCTCCAATGTAATCTACAACAGACGAGTTACACGACGGTTAATACCGGTCAGGTGCTCAATAGAACAATACTGTTTAACTTGCCTCGGAATGATAAGGTATAATCTATGTTATAATTAATTTGCTTGAATGTAAAGTTAAGACTACCTCGAATTCAGGAACCAAGTTATGAGATTGTGCTATCTTCTTTAAGAGTATCAACCATGATGTCATCCGAGGACTAGGAACCGCTGCCCATCCAGGCTTACCTCCTTGCGGTGGAACATCTCCTTCTTTCAGATGTGGCACACCTAACCAAATATGTTTACACAAACTAAATTAAACAAAGGTATCAGGTTAAGCATGTGTTTGGCATTACATTTAGGAAGTGAGTGTACAATATAAAATCATCAGAATTAGATAATCGTTTATAACAAGATGGCTGCAGGATATAGTTTTGGATTTGCTTTTTGATGTTTGAAGTTATAATAGTCAGATAATCAGTTGTTTGACTTGTTCGGAAAACGTTGATTAGTTAAGGATTGGCATGTAATTCACCCTTAAATGATTAGGTAAGCTACTCCTAACGTTACTATTTGACCCCTAGATGCTAAGATAAGCGAACCACTTTCAGTCTACAAGTTACAAGAGCAATTTCATATATCTTAGAATTCAAAATAATTTCAGAATAAAGCTCAGCTAAGTTG
Source organism: Tanacetum coccineum (assembly GCA_026074375.1). Taxonomy (NCBI): domain Eukaryota; kingdom Viridiplantae; phylum Streptophyta; class Magnoliopsida; order Asterales; family Asteraceae; genus Tanacetum; species Tanacetum coccineum. The sequence goes on along the minus strand of BQNB010013196.1, from coordinate 2,556 downwards.
CATACGAGTTATAATAGACCATTAAAATAATAACATAGATCAACGATAGCAACAGGGAAGGAAAGACGAATTCCTAAGATAAACAAAAAAGTAGCTTGAAGATGATACAACACTAGTACATTACCAACGTGAACAGATAAACAAAATGCTACAAGTTGCGACTAATGGAGTGTTTGGCATTGCGTTTTAAAAGCGATTATCTAACACAATAAGATAGTCAGTTGTAAGAAAACAGGTTTTAATCAGTTATAACATATTCATTGACAAACGAATGCGAATCATACCAATAGGATGAATAGTAAGCGCAGGGCGATTAGTAACCGCAGTATGTTTACTTAAAAAGACAATCTCATCAACAACTTCACCAGTCACATCTTCCCATCTTTTATCCAAATGATCTTCTTCCACTATCCCTTTATCATGCTCCAGTAATCTCACTTCTCCATACACTTTACTCCTAACACCCTTTACCAAACAAATATTAAAAAGAAATTAGTACAAAACATATTAAAAAAAAACTAGGATGTTTTTTAAGGAACATGTTTCTGTACTTTAAAGGAGATGCCCGGTGTCCAGTTTCCCAAGGATGTTAAGGCTGATGCTGGTCCAAATGAGGCTGGATCTGTTGTCGTTGAGACTACTAGTGTTACCATTTTTTAGTTATTGGAATGATGGTGTGATTTTGGGTTTTGGTGATTTGTGGGATACTGGGACTGTTTAGAAACTATTGGCGGGTTTTTCTCGGTTGACTAGGAAGTGGAACCTTGTAGAAAAATAGATTACTTGAGTGTGTTTTAAAAGACGAGCTTGAGCTTGACATGGCTTGAGTTTGGCTTGAAAAAATAGTAGGCTTAAGCTTGGTTTGATAACTCGTCAAGCTTTAATCATATAGGCTTGAGCTTGGTTTGAGTAGAATTTGATTAAAGCTTGAGCTTGGTTTTAAAAACTTGAATGTGTATTAAATTAATGTATTTAATAGCTAAACGCCCAAAGTCATCAATAAACATATACATAAAGTAAAACAAACAAAAATCATAAGTGAAAACTAAAGTAGATTCATTAAACATTAATAAAACTAACAATAATATTCTCGTACAAAGTCTAACATTAGAATGAAACATAAGCCAAAGTACTAATTAATGTTCAAACGTACAAAGTATTTTCAACAAAAACGTACATTAGCCAAAGTACTAATTAGTTTTTGATTAGTTTTGGCTAATGTTCTCAAAAGTAAAAACTATGTATGAAAAATAGAAAGCACTAGAATATAAATCGTTAGATTAATTAGGGTTAAATGTCATTTTAGAATATATTATTCATTTAAGTTAATACTCAAATTACCCCTTAATTACTTATATGAATTTATTATATATTAAAGCTCGAAAAAGCTTGATAAGAGCTCGAGCCGAGCTATCAAAAGCTTAAGCTTGTCTTGTTATAGGTTTCGAGCTAATTTTTGGGCTTGAGCTTGATAAAAGCTTGGCTTGATCGAGTCAAGCTCGAGCTCGAGTTGCTTGATAAAAGCTTGACTTGATTGCAGCCCTAGTTTTAAGCTATGGGATTATATGATTACTTGTAGCGAAAGATTGTTGTTTGAGATGTTTAATGGTAGTGTTTGATTAGTATTTGTAGATTTTCTTTTTAGATTTTTACAATAGGTTTTTACGATGATTCGATCATCGCTTTTAGCCCAAAATATTTAAGGTCGCGGCTTTCTAACGCCCTTTATGTACATATAGTCGGTCACATATTTTCTTGCGCATCATCTTGAGGTATCATCTTGGGTTCTCGAAAAATAAAAAGCCTTCTAAAACTGCTAAAGATGTTTGCTTGTTTGCTTAGTTTTTAGGTAAAAGCTAAAAATACTATGTGTTCTCTCATATAACTCATTCTTCTTTTCAATTCTTAAATGTGTCATTATGCTTAACAAATGACGGTCATTCGCAACGTTAGTCCTTTATACTAACGGTTGTTTGCAACGTTAGTGCTTTATACTAACGATCGTTTATAATTAACTCAAATTTTGGTTTTTAAAAAAAATAATATTTTCTAATTAATTTTAAATTTTATACACGTTTTTATACACACATGTTATACACGTTTTTACATAGGTTTTTATATACGTTTTTATGCACCTTTTCATACATGTTTTTTTCACGTTTTTATGCACATTTGTATACGTGTATAAAAACACGCATAGAATCACGTATAAAAACGTGCATAAAACCATGTATAAAAACGTGTATAAAAATGTATTTATAATATGTTAATAAAAACTTATATAAAAACGTATAATAAAACATATATAAAACGTGTATAAATGCCTGTATAAATCCATGTATAAAAACATGTACAAAATGTGTGTATAGAAACGTACATAAAAACGTATAATATATATATAGGGTGAGGTTCTTTTCAGAACCAAATGAATGTACAGAACTGCGAGAACCAACATCAACCAATCAAATTTTTTTGAATATATATTATTATTATTTAATTCAGAAGGGTATAAAGGTAAAATCATATTTTTTCTTTTCTTTTTTAATTTTTTTTGAT